>VOSG01000498.1:9055-25894 GCA_009761265.1 Halicephalobus sp. NKZ332 | reverse complement strand
AGTGATGGGGACTGGGACCAATCGGACACTTACTGGAAGTCCAAAGAATTCTTGGCCTGGCTCTACAACGAAAGGTTGGTGAATTAGCTGCTATGAGGTATCAATGAATACAATTTCAGTCCTGTGAAGGATACTGTTGTCGTGAACGATCGATGGGGGCGTGACATCATGGGGAAACACGGAGGATTCATGACGTACGCTGACAACTTCGAGCCAGGTCAGGGATTTAGGCTTAGATACTGTTCTCTAAGGTTACTACTTTCAGGTCATTTGATGGACAGGAAGTGGGAGAACTGCATGACTTTGGATCAGAATGCCTGGGGATACAGGAGAGATATGAACGTGAGTTGAAATAGTTTCGAGATTAATTGAAATATGTAAATAAAATAATAGAGCTCCGATGTGTATACAGTAAAGGAGCTCATAGGAGAACTGGTTATGACGATCAGCTGTGGAGGAAACTTTTTACTGAACATCGGTCCTAACAAGTACGGTACAATAGCGCCGATCTTCGAAGACAGACTGAGGCAGCTGGGACAGTTTGTCAACGTTCATGAAGAAGCCATATTTGGAACCAAGCCCTGGATCCACCAGAACGACACTCAAATTATTTGGTAAATTTTTAACTGCAAAAATTTGGAGTTGAGCACATTATCAATTACAGGTATACCAGCTCGGTGAAAAATTCTCGTGCCCTCGATCCGAACAGATTGTTCAACCCCCAAAACAGAGATAACACCGTGATCTACGCCTGGGTCCTGGAGTTCCCACAGTCGAATTTCGTGGAACTACCCTCCGTGACAGTGACCGAAGACACCAACATCCAACTCCTAGGAACTCCACTCAAACTCGTCGGAAAACAGGGACCAGAAGGGGCGATGGTGGATATGAGTCCTGTTCGCTGGGTCGATTTCCCTTCGAAGGACGCATTCATATTGAGGATCGAGAATGCCGCCGATTCCGACCACAACCCTTTGGAGTAACTCGAGAGAAGAGAAAAGATTAAGATGAAACAAATTTTGGGAGACAGAATATGAATATAAATTATAAGTTTGGAAAATTATGCAATAAAACATTCCTGGGCATAGGTTCCGTTTTTCAGTAAGATTGATGAATATTTTCCAAAAATTAGGGACATCATTGAGAATTAATTTTTTAAAACAGGGTACAGTTTAAGGGAATTACTTCTGTGAAAAAGTTAAGGTGAACATATCAAAAACTTTCAATATTTTTTGAGCAAAGAAGAAATACAAAAGGTTCCAAAAATTTATTTCTTTGTTTTCTACCTTTTAATTAAACTTTCATAAAAATAGAAAAAATACACTGCAATTCCTTATAATATTCAGGAAATAGAAAAAGCAACCAGAAAATTGTATTCTTGTCCCAAATAAATCAAGGTGGTTCTTGTCCGATATAACTGTATAATTCAACGAATTAAAAATCAAAATATAGAATTTTAAATTTATATTTAATAATTATTTACTTTTTTTGACTCTATATATCAATCATTTTTGAAATGGATTTTATTTCTTGAATCTAAGAATAGATTTATAGATAAACAAATATTCGATCGGTAAATAATTTGGACGAGTTGAAATTCTAAAACGTACCTTTTTAAAATACGATACTCGCACATGTGAATTTTTATATAAAGATTATGGACAATTCATAAGTATTCCAGAAAATCTGATTCGAGAATATCTCGTATATAGAAAATTCCAGAATCAGTGTTACGAATCTAAAAATGAGATCTTCATTTTATAAAATTACTTTAATAAGCGAAGAACATGAACGAGAGTTAATTTGGAGTGTACGTATGTTTTAGTATATGAACTACCCTTTTCGATTCCCCAAATCTAAAAAATAGCTTTTAAGAAATGAAAAATGTAATTCCTTTAGAGTCCAAAATCTAATTTAATTTTTTTCGAACTTTACAATTTCATTATCTAATTTCATAAATCCGCTTCCAAATCCAGACTGCTGTCAATAATCCTTCCCGCCCGTTTGCAAAAACGAAATCATTCCAAAAATTTTTTTTCGATCGAGGCCACTGAACCCCAGAGTCTTTGTTTGGTTTTCCGACTTCCTACTCCCCACTCTAAAGTGTCAATTTTGCGACAGAAAGAACTTGATCCACGATTTGATCTTGTTGGTTGTTTAATTTTTGTGTCGAGTCCATTAGTTTTGGCAACTGCTTCGAGAATCCTTAATTGCTTTCCTCAGTTATTCACGCCGGGATGCACTCCGGAAATCTGATGTTGCTTTGTCCCAGAGGCAATTTGCTTTTTTCAGAAGACTACAAGATAAATGAATTTCGATATATGGAGAAGAAAATTTGATGTCAAAAAATTACTTTGTAATACAAAATTATTGTTTTTGGAATTAATTTACAACTTTTATGTAATGTTTAAGAAATTTTCTCTCCAAATCTTATTCTACGTGGAATTTCAATACATGGGATGTGGTTGTTGATATATGAAAAAATCATTTCTGTATTTTTAAATCATAATTTCCTTTTTATGCACGCGTTATCGATGATTCACTTTTTTCACGGAAAAACTGATAAAAATTCCCTATCGGCTTCATTATTCCTCAGCCTTAGTCACGAAACTTTTAGAATTCGATATTTATTTCCCTAATTTTGATTCAATTTAATTTTTATTTAAAAAAAGACAAGACTATGCCAGTCAAGTTTGTAATTTTTTACTATTTCCTTTTGTTAGACAGTTTTTCCTTTTTATTTCTCTCGCTCTCGATCAATGGATCAAAAAATTCCCCTTGTTATTTTTGTCGAAACCCGATATATTTATTTTCAAATTTTCCTATTTACCTTTTTAGATCATGTCCTTATGGAAGAATGACGAGAACTTTCTCAAAGATCCTGTACAATCGGTTATTCAAAATGCTTCTCCAAAAACATTGAAAATTGAGAAGAAAAATCTAAAAACCATTAAAAAAGATGATGTTAAAGAAGAATCTTTCAAAAATCCAGATTGCGTTAGACCTATTAGAAACCCCGCTTCATCTCTGATTAGAAGAGCCAGACTGATAAGAAGAAGAACGACGACCAAGTACTGTGAGAACATGAAGAATTTTACCGAAGATGAGGCTGTCGTCGTGACACAGATTCTGTACCTAAGATTGAAGACATTGTAAGTTGACTTTGTACCCACTAATGTATGTTTCAAACACTATATATTAACTGTTATGTGTGTGTTAAATGTTACATTTGCTAAACACCATATTTGTCAAATTTCAGCCAAGAAGCAACTCCGGAAGAAATCAGATCTCTCAACGGTCTTAAATCCTCATACGTCCCTTATATCGAATACGCTGTCCCGAAGTTAGGTAAGAATTAAACTCTCTCGATTTTATTGATTCTAATTCCCAGACCCAGATGGCCACAAATTTCCTCCGCCTTTATTCTTTCCCGACTTCACTCAACCTCCGCGTCAGAAGCCCCGAGAGGATCAGATTTGCCAATATACTGTTGTTTTGACTGACGAAAGAGGAAATAGGTAGGTGTTTTTTCGAAAATAATATTCGAATTTGTTTTTTAGAACTTTCGCATACTGTTTCAAGTACCAGATTTACAATATCGGAAGTGAGTGCAATGTTCCTAAGCCGGATCTCAATCCATGTTAGTTTTTTAAACTACTTTTCATATTTTAAAATGATTTGCTTTCAGTAAACTATGGTGTTGTTGTTTTAACAGCGGCTTTTCCTGTGGAAAATCTCCTCAGATCCATGGCAGAGGACCTCATCCGAACCCTCCGACGAGACCCTTCTCTCCTTCATACGATCTGTGCCGATCTCATGCAACTCCGATTAACTGCAAATTGTGAGTAAATGGTTTGGAAATTAGAAATTCAAGCAATCTTGGTTTTTCAGATGAATTGATCAAAAATTCACAATTTGTTGTCCCTCATCACAGAGGATATACTTTTGCCCAAAGCCCAACGACAGGAATTGTAGAAAAATTAGGAGTAGAAAATACTGTATTCATTTTTTTGAGTCTGTTGGCAGAGAAAAGAATAATAGTGACGGGATCAGACGTGGTTTCTATAACGGAAGCTGTGCAAGCCCTTGTGAAATTGCTTTCTCCCCTGGATTGGCCCCACACCCTTATCCCCATAGTCCCCGACACCCATGTAGAACTCGCTTACAACCCCACTCCCTATATTTGCGGAATGATGAGATACAACCTGAACAACCTGAAAGACATCATCTGCTCCATGCCAGGAACAGAGGGAAGTGAGGACGTCACCATCATAGATCTCGAGAGAGGAGTCGTTCTTCCCTCCTTACCTCTGGAAGCCATCCAGAACATCGAGACGAGGCTCAAGGCTCTGGTCAATGCCGGAAGGTCCATGGGATTTCCGAAGAAAGTTACGGTAGATTTGGTGACGGCTTTGAAGACGTTATTCCCCCGAAGATGTTCTGAAGAAAAGTTCGGATTCAAGATAGAAAAGGTAAAAATTTACCAATGTAAATTCCTTTAATATTGAGGTTTTCAGAGGATAATGACCTGGTATGCTCAGCTTTTCGGGCATTACAAAGGTTTTTCCTGTGGAGCTAATATTCTCACGGCGAAAAACAAGAAAAGATTCGTTAAGGTCCATCCTGTCCCAGAAGTCAGGGAATTCCTCCAGTGGTTCGTGGAGTCGGGAATTTTCCAAGCTTTTTTGTACACTCCGGTAATTTTTTATTTTTATATGAATTCCAAAACTTAATTTTTATACTTTTTATGGATATTAATTTTAAAGTTTATTTTTTATTGACATTGATTTCAAACTCTAATCTTATTTTATTTATATTAATCTCGAAATTAATTTTTCTGTTTACATTAATATTGAACTTGAATTTTGCAGAGAGATCCCAAATACGTAAATGAAGCGCTGCCGAGATTCTACGAGATTTTAGTGAAAAATACACCTCCGTTGAGAGGCAAGGGAACGAGGAACAAAGCCAGAGCTTTCGTTTGGAGATTGTTCCATAGATGAAAGTTCAAAAAATAATTCAACGGGTAACCTATTTGATTTCCTAATTTTCTCACTTGTCATTCCATGTAAATAAAATGGATATACTGATTCTACTTTTTGATCGGGAAGTTTCTGCAGTGGGGAGATAGAATTTTAAATCTTCGGAAAATGGAAATGAATTTAAAAAATATTTCTTAATTGTTGTTCATTGAGCTATCGAAATCTTTCGAATATCTTGTAAATTATTAGATTGCTAATAACAGGAAGCCGTAATACCTCCACCTAACATAGAAAGTACAGTTTGATAAATATTGATGAGTAAATGAAATATCCGCTGCCTTGATATTCATAAAACTGTACCGGCACGAATTTTTACTAAAATTTAAATATTTTTATACTTAAAAACTCCGTTGTCTTGATATTTATAACTTCCATTGTCTCGATACTTACGAACCCTTTGCCGTCGTAATATCTATGAAGTTTCTACCATGTTGATACTTATGAAGCTTATCCTTTGCTTGTTTTGACCGAGAATGGCCTTTCGACAAGCCGACAAAGAGGTATCATCGAAGGTCAACAATGGGGATCTTGAAGATATCCTTTTTACACTTTTCCACTTGTTTGAGCACTTTTCTTAAATTAGCGCCAAAAACCTATTGTTTGTAGTTTCCATCGGAGTAGAAAAAGAAACAACTTAGTTGATTGTTCTTTTGTTTTTGCAAAAATGAATCTGTTCTTGCGCAATCTTCCAGTTGAGAATTTTCAATTGCGAATTTTCCAGTTGAGAATATTTGGTCGAGAACGGCACCTGCGAGGAAAGACTTCATGCTGGGGAGATACTTTCGGGGTCCATGTTTGTTGTTTTCCGGATTAGAGCAAAGAACAATTTCTTCGACTTTGGTCCTGAAACTATTGACTTAAATATTTTCAGTTCTCGAGGTGAATAGTGGTTTTTTAAACTGAGTTCAACACGAATAATTTCTTTATTTTTATGACAATTGACGTTTAATGTTTTCGATTGTTTTTATTATAGTAAATAGATAAAGATCTAAGATTTGGTTTAGAAGCGAAAACTCCGAAAACAACGAAGCTCCTTTAAATACTGTATTGAAATCATGTAGATATTGAATTAGATAACCTCAGTTCCACACGGTTTTGCATCAAGACCAAAAGTTTTTCATGTTAGGACCAAAGTTGAAAAACTCAGTTTTTAGAAATAATTTAGGACTGAAATTATTGAAAATTATTAAAACTGTCACTACTAAAGATTCCTTTTTTGTTGGCATGAGGATCCGATTTTCGAACATCTGCTTTTGTCCTGTCGGAGTCATGGTGTGAACTTGACTGATCCTTATTTTTCTGGATTTAATTATTTCTGGTTCTTTGACTAGAGAAAATATCGATTTCATTAAAGTCTAGAATTTTGTTTTTTCCTGAACTTCCTGAAATTTAAAAGTTCTTAAATTTTAAAACATTCTTCACGAACTTTTCGAGCTTTTTGGTGATATAATTTATCATAATTGTGTCGAAACGAAAACAGGATTTTCCAACTTCTGAATAACTTCCAGAACTCTCAGATGGAAAATTAAGGAATTTCTTTCTAAGTAAAGCCATGGTTTTAAGCATACACCCCATTTTCGAAAATCAACGTCGATCTTCACAATCCGCTATAAAATTAAAATTTCATAATTTTTAAATTCAAAATCACATAAAACATAATTTTAAACCTCATAATTTTTAAATTCCATTAACACCTTGCAAACTGCTTTTTTTCGAAAAATGCAATAAAAATATAAAACAAATTTCATTCACAATTCCCAAAGATAATGAAAAACAGTTGTCAATCGAGGTTTTCCTTCCTGACAGAAGCCAGGGACACATCTTTTTGATTCCCTCACTTGCATTTTACTCATCTTTGTTCACCTTCATTTTCAGTACTTTTGTTCACCTTTGCTCTCGAGAGACATAGCCCCTGATCTCGGCCAAGTTTTCTTCGGCACTGACGCAACTACACTAGACCCTATGTTAAAAGTTTTTTTTGTGTAACTTGAATGAGATGATTTGTGACAAGTTAATTTGTCCTCTAATATTCTTGAAATTCCAGGATCATATTACTGTTTACGAATACTTTTAGAATTTTATTTAAAAATAGATAATTATTATTAACAAATAACTTCATGTTTTTGAAAAAATTAGAGTTTTAAAATATTGATATTTCTGGAAAATTTTCAAAAATAACTTTCTGCAAATTTTTAAACTAAAAGTTCTATCTTTTAAAATTTTTCTCATTTTTTTTTATTAAAAAAAATCTTTCTTTCTTAAAAAATTTAATTTGCAAATGTATTCAGTATATTTTTAAGAAAGTGGTCTTCTTTTTAATTTCTATCACATTAAGGTTTATTTAAAAAATTCCACTGATTACGAACGAATTTCAAGGATTTTTGAGAATTTCTTGACTCTCTAAAAGGAACAAGAAAATCATCCATCAAATTGCTCTTTCTCAACTCTGTCACCTCTGACGGAATTGTCCGGTCGCCAGAAACTCATTCATTACCCTCTGCAAATTTCCCATTTTGTTTCCTGTACAGTTGACACGCGTTGACCTGTAACAGACTTTTTCCAAGATGGATTAGGTCCCGATCTCGCCTACAAAAGGTGCCAAGGGTAGGGGGTCCATGGTATGCGACGGAGAGTAAGGGATCTTATTGATATTTGGGAAGGGGGTCTTATCTACAGACAGGAGGGCATCTTGTTCATACAAGGAAGGAAGAGAATTCCTATCCATAGAAAGGATAGGGACCCTGTCTGTGAGTGAAGTGAAGATAGGAAGGTCCTGTTTATGAAAGGAGATAGAGAGATAGAAACTCCAGCTATAAAGGAAGCGAAATGAGAAAAGTTTCATCTATATTATGAAATAGAGTAGGAACTTTATAAGAATAAAGGAAGTCATCCATAAAGAGATGCAGAATAACAAGAACCCCTATACTTAAAAATTAAAGAAATAGTAACTATTATGGTGTAAGAGAGTGATTAATTGTTAACGATTAATTCACATTGAGTATTTTTTAATTCTGACTTATTGCTCCATTTTTTAAATCCGAGTAATCCACCGAGTCCATAATCAGTATTTGAGATTTCTAGGTCATAAAATTCTCGATTACTTTTTTATTGTCGGATAAACTTTCCTTTTTAATCTCAAAGAGATAAAAATTTTAACTCCAACTTTTGGATTTTTAAATGTTATTTTATTTTTTAAAAATAATGATGACCCTTCTCATGTCCTTCCTATCCAGTTTCCTCTTTTCCTGTCTGCAATTGACTTTTTTAAAATTATTTCGGAAGAAGTTTTAAAAAAATTATTTCGAAATAAGTTTAAAAAAGTTATATTGACGTTTTTAAATTACTTCAAGATAAATCTTCGGAGAAATTAGGTTTTTTAAATTACTTCGGAACAAGCTTTTTGAAAAAATGATGTCGATTTTTAAAAAAATCCAATTCAAAAGTTTTAAAATCCCGAATGAGGTGCTGCAATAAAATACGCGGCTGATTTTTTCGATTATTTAATGTTAAAATTCTTAAATTATTTAATTTTTTTAAAATATCTCATATTAATTACTTGTTTAACATTAACTATTTAGAATAAATTCTCAGTTCAAAATCACCCGGTTTAAGATTCTCAACTACGAGAACTTGGAAGATGTTAATTGGTAAATTTTTATGTACAAGAATTAATATGAATATCCTTAAAATATTCGTCATTATAATATTAAAAAATTATTTTTTAATCTTTTTGTCCTCCTGTTCTTTCGTCTTTTTTCGAGTGGCACTCAGAACGGCATTTTTTTGAGGAAGAAAAAACTCAAAAAGCCCGCAAGAGGGTAATCTCACAAAGAGCCTCACTTTTCTAGAGAAATTTTTTAAGGACAAGTCTTATTGTCGAGAAATTATTGTTTTTTACAGATCTCTTAAATAGAATTTTTTGGAATTTCTCGAGATTTTATAAAAAAATTTTTGCAATTTTCCGGAATTCCTTGAAATATTTTCGGAATTTTCCAGGATGATGTGCAAGATTTTGGATTTTTGTGGACCTTAGAAGTTTTAAGGGAATTTAGAAAATCATGTCGAGATAATTTCTTTTAAAATATCCTTTTGATTCTCATATTGTGGTAATGGATAAGTACGATTTCCATTGAAATATTAATTCGAAAATCTTTTGTTTTCTTTTCATTCGAAGGATTGCGGAAGCATATTTCGCATCTCAAGTTACATTCTGCTTTCTCCAAAGTTACGAGAGATTTGCTCAAATCCGTTTGTTTCGAAGTGTTTGTGAATCCAAACTACCAAAACATTGATTTCGATGGAAATTTCATTAAAAATTTACTATTTGCTTTTAATATTGGAAATTGAAAATAAAAAATTAAATTTCGGTATCAGAAACTTTTCATTTTTCCATCAACTTGTTTCACTTTCGACAAGTGTCTTTTTTCAAGATTATATAATCCTGAAATTTTACTACATATTGTTATATGAACTAAAAGCAATTATATTTTTCGCTTTTTCCGTTGTAAAGCCTTATTGCAGATCATCAAGGAAAATGTTTCCTGAAATTCTTACTCTGGAAAGCGATTACAATATTTTTATACCGTATGCGTATTAATGTGACTTCTTACAAAAAATAAGTTTTCAATATAATATCCGGAATTTCGAAACTGGTTTGAAATACAAACGACCTGAAAAAAACATCATTAATTTTTATGATTTTTGTTTTTAAGTATTGACTACGAATGCCAAAATCTCCTTCATCTAGACATTTTTCACGACCTTTTAATTTTGGCCTCGTTTGTGTCCTTCGTTTTCTTTATCGGTCTCCCTTGCTTATTATTATGGCAATATAAAAACCCCAATCGGACTAGACCAAATGAAACCTTTATTTTTATTTTGGCATTCTTCAAAAAATATCAATCAGATTAAAGTAAATAAGATTCTTGATATTTCAAAGTTCTCACATTAATAAAGATAAGTCTTGTAAACCCTTATATTGATGAACAGAAGCTCTATAAACACTCGTATTAACAAATATACCTTCTGTATATTCCAGTTAAATTTCTTGTCACTTTGGTATTTTTTCAAAGGCATCAATAAGTTTAAAGCAGATGAAACCTTTACAATTGATGGACATAAAAAATGCCAAATTCATGTGGCACGGTCCAATTGCTTATTATTTTGGCACTCCTAAAACGCCAATCGGGCCACATGAAATGGCAGGTTCCCGCGCGATCTTTAACGATGTACCTCCTACCACCGACTCTCCCTTCCTTCTACTGACTCTCTCTCCTTCCTGCTGACCCCCCTACTGACCCTTTCACCGGTCGCGAGCTTCCTTCTAAAAAACTCGCTTGGCCTTGTTTTCCTCTTCTCATGAACTTTATGATTGCCGATCATTGGATTATGATTAAACGGTTTTTAATGGATACTTCGTTTTTGGAATAATATGATCAGTCTACTGAACATTTTTGGAACTTTATGAACTCACATAAATATAAAATTCCATAATTTCGTTTCAACTAGGAATTTCCGGAAATTCTTGTTGAGATAATTTTAAAAAAGTGTCAAGATAGTTTCTTTGGAAATTCGCTAAAGATCTGTTCTCACAGTGAAGAGGAACATGTCTGTTGCCCATGAAAATATGGCTACTGTTAAAATGGACCCGGGGGAATAACAGGCATTCCACCTTTCCTCCTGTGACTTCCCTCCAAGTCTCTAAGTGCACTCGAGGTCACTCCAACTTGATCGACAGATTTGTCCTTTCCAAGTCTTTAAATCTCTAAGTCTCCCAAATCTGCAAATCTACCTTGCCTCATCTCGTTTCCCAATCAATCAAGTTGTTCAAATGTTTGTTTATCTTTCAGGTAACTTAATTAAATGACTTCTTTTTACTTTTAAATTTTTTCTTTTTACTCTTAACATATTTTTAACTTCCTGGAGATTTCTTTTGATTTCAACATTATTTGATTTTAATTAAAATAGAAATTTTCCATTCATTTTTGTCGCTTTTCTTTTTTGAAAAATCCGAATTTAATTTTGCGCAACTTCCGATTTTTGTCCTTTTCTCCCGTCGGCAAATTTGATTTCTTTCTATTTAAAGACATTTCCAGAGTTAAAAATTTCTTTTCCAAGTACTTGAATTTTGAATTCTGATTATTTTTCAATTTCTAAATCTAACATTTTAGGATTTCAAAGTGTTTATTTTTCTTTATTTCGTAAGATTGGACAATTTTAAATTTAAAAGACAAAAATTTCTTTTTTATACCGTCACTGTTTATTATTTTTTTAGAATTAAAAGATTTAAATGAACTACTTATTCCTGAGAAACGGAGGTTAAAATCTGGAATAATTTCCTTGGACAACCTCGATGGAAGCCATTGAGATTCAAAAGAGCTCGAGATATCCGCGCTTGGCCTCTCCAAAAAATCCAAAAATCCATTGATCCCCGTCCTTTGTTCCTGGGTTGCTCTTGAATAAATCTGAGGCTCTTTTTTTCACTTTTTATCGTCCCTAAGAACATGTTCGAGATTATTTTTTATGAATTCCAAGTATTAAAGACATGAACCATGTTTATTGGATTTTAATTGCTAATTTTTAACTGGACATTTGGAAAGCTTTTGTACAATCCCAGAAATTCGTGCCGAGGAAATCTTGTAATTATCTCCACCTTTTATTTTATTTTTTAACTGTTTTCCATATCATCAATTCTCCAAATTCCTATAAAATACAAAATTAAAATTCCAGAAAGTTTCTCGTCTCGGATGTGAGCTCCATCGTCCACTATGTTGCGGATAATCTTCTTTGTCCTCCAGTTTTGCTACTTCTCCTTCGGGAAAGTAAACTTGTTCATCACAAAATCCGAAATGAATCGGACCCTAGGTTAGTTTCTCAGACTCATTAATGTAAAACAAACTGAGCGACTTAAGATATTGATATTAATATACATTAAACTAACTTGTTACTAATTATTATAATGCAAATAAGCTTATTTAAAAAAAAATTTTTTAATATTGACCAGATTTTTCTCGAATCTCCTATATTAGCACCATCAAGCAGGTGCTCCAATGTCCAAGGTTATCCTATCGCTCATGTTTGGCAATTAATGGACCCGGAAAACAAATAATGGGTGCTTATCCTTCGCGTGTTTGCTTTGGCTCATCTTTTGGATGATGTTGTCGGTCATTAAGAACCCCAAACAAGGCGTATTAAGGCACTAAAACAAGACACTAGTTGCATGGAAGAACAATAGGGGCAAAGTGGCACAGATTTTCGACCGAGTGCTAAACTTTTTCGGGGGCAATTTTAAAAAGTATTGTTAAATATTTCCACACAGTAAGATGATCCAGAAACTTCTCGAAAATGCATATTTAAAACGTTTTTAGAAAATTCAAAACTGTAATGGATCTTGATAATACCTTTAAAACAAATTTGTTATTGAATTTTTTAGGAATCGTAGCGGAGATGCAATATGTGGAAAACGGTGTAGTGAATGCCTACTCCACAAAGTTCCCCTACAGGGTGGGAACGAACATTAGTCACTTGATTTTTTCTTGGAATACCTCCGAACTCCAAAAGCCCGTCAGATACGCTATCAACGCCGTCGCGGACAAGTTTGATGTTCTTCCAGTGGTAAATTTGCCGGCTCAGGGAGTCATTCCTACTGAAACCGAGAGTAAGTCGAATGGATGTATCTACCACTAGAATTTCACAAAATTCTGGAAACTTGGAAAACCAGTTGGAAGATTTCAGAATCAGCTATAAGATTCTGGAAATTTATTTCAAGAGGATTTAATGTAGATAATCATTTTCGATTCCCACAATTCTTGATTACTGCAACTACTATTTGAACAAATTTTAGAAAATATTTAACTGTTTACTAAAGAGGAATTTACAGATTTCGCTGTGGAATACAGATGCGTCGGAAGCAGATCCGACAAATTCCTAGTCACTCTTTATTTCAACATTTCTTGGCCTTCAGAAAACAAAACCACAGCTTTCACTTTAAAGCAAGAAAAACTCTGTGCCGGGAGGGACGGCAGGAGGATTCTAGACGGTGAGTTTTCTGCTAGTTAAATAAAAATCGTCCCAAAATTATTTTAAAATTAAAAACTGAAATTTTTTAGTAGTTTCCATATTAAATCTAAACTAAAATATTCCTAAATCGAAAAAATTCCAAGTTACCTTTGCATTTTAATTTTAAATTTAAAAAGTGCTTTGTTCTGATGCAAAACTTCCAAAATATTTTTGTTTTCTGAACTTTGTTTTAAATCCACCCATAAAGTGGTTGCAAAATCCACAGTTCAAACCCCAAAACCGACATACGACCTCTGTTTAAATTTTTCTATTGTTTTCAATTTGTTTTTGCAAAAACTCAGACTATTGTTTTTTTTCTACTTCGATGAACCCCAGTCTTGACCTCGAAGAAGTAGTTTCATTTGTTTCAAAAACCAAGGTAAAATGCAGTTGTATTTTATGGACACTACCCAATCTAGGCCCCGGAGAATCAGAAGACCAAAGGCCTTCAAAGAATACTCTCGATTTTTAGTTTCCGACGATAATGAATCCTTCGTCGATCAGGAAGACGGATCCCAAATATTGACCGCGGAAAATTTAATCTACCTTGGAATCGGCATTTTGGTGCTTGTTATTTGTCTTCTGTTGATTATTGTTTGTGTATGTTTGAAAAAGAAAAGCAGGAAAAATCGGAAATCTGCCAGTTCCGACGCCATATTGGAAGAAACTGGATCTAACAAAAGGTCAACTCCGTGAGTTTTTTAAATTAACTAGTAAAAGTACCGAGTTTAACTGGGATATGAAGACATTTAAACAAAGTTAACTGATAATTGGGGAATTTGTAGAAGAAAAAGTAGCGATAGACATGCCTTCCCGTTTAGGGTACTGAGGGAAGGGAAATCTAATAGGGAAGAGTTAAACAAGTCACGAGCATCGATTGTAATGTGCTCTTTTTTATATTATTGGAAAAAATTTAACAGGAGATAATCCTTAGGCAAATAACGAAGGGGTGAATAAGAACTGTATTATCGGGTAATCTAGATTGGAAAAAGAAAAATACAGTAGGGAATGAAAGAAGAAAATTGACAGATAAATATAACTTTTTCTACTGATAGGGAAATTAGTTATAAAAGAGAAAATTCAATAGGTAAAAGTAGAAAATAAATTTTCTTGAAGAAATTCAGTAGGTGAAGCAGTAGCGACAGGAATATTCCCGTTCGCTCCAGACAACCGTGACGAGAACCAAATTAAACCATCGTTTTCAGCTTAACGAAAGAGGCTTCGCTTTTCGATTCCCCAACCCGGCCTTTCATCGAGCCGCTGACTTCCACCCCGAATCCATCTAAGTTTCTCCCAACTAAACTCCCGATTTTCACCGCTAGTCTTCCATCCAAAGCTCCCCCGATAATTTTCGAAAGAGCTCAAAATCACCTCGACATCAACAACGCCCTCATCGAGTTGAGTGCCGACAGGAACCTCTTCCAAGTCATCCCTGGGTGTGAACTAGAAGGTTTGTTTCATATTTAATTAGACAATATATGTTTTTTTTCCAGGAACTTTCGGAGAAGTAAAGTGGGCAATCTGGCGTCAAAATAGGTTGGGGATCTGCGGCGATATCGATGATGAAGAGGATGGAGCTTCTGAGGACATTGCTGTCGTTTGTAAAACTCTGAAATCTACAGCAGATAAAGCTCATTTCCAACAGTTTATCAAAGATGCTTTGATTTTCCACAATGTCCCGGCTCATCCGAATCTTGCTCAGGTTAGTTTAAAAAACTTCGTTTTTACATAAAACAACTTTAAAAAATATGATTTTCTTATTTCATGTTATTCCAGGTAATCGGAGCTGCTACTTACGGGAACTTCAGTAATCCGGAAACCGTTTCGGATTTCCCGCTGATCACCTATCGACACCAAGGTTTCGGAAACCTGAAAAAGTTCCTGATCCAATGCAGATCTTCTTCGGAAGGATCTTCTAGTGCGAGTAAATCCAAGCAAGGTTGGTTAATTTCAACTAGAATTTAAAAATAAAGTAACTTCCAGGTGCTTCCCATACTTTGAGGACCCACGAGTTGCTCTCCATGGCGATCCAGATTCTGAAAGCTGTTCAACACCTACACAAATACGGAATCATCCACAAAGATGTCTCCACAAGGTAAAGATTAATTTTTAAGTCAATAAATAATAATTGTCTTTTAGAAACTGTCTTGTTTCCGAAATTGCTCCGAAACTTTCTAACGACAGGCTCTACGTCCAGCTCTGCGACAGCGCCTTGTCCAAGGACCTCTTCCCCAACGATTACCACTGTCTCGGAGACAATGACAACAGACCCATCAAATGGCTTGCTCCAGAAACTATAAAAAGCAAAGTCCACAATTCAGCTTCGGATATTGTAAGTTCTTTAAATTTCCTTTTAAAAATACCTCGTTCGCATTTTTCAGTGGTCCTTTGGAGTGGCCATGTGGGAACTCTTCACATGTGCTCAACAACCCTACTTTGAAATAGAGCCGGAAGAAGTTCAAGCGGAACTCGAACAAGGGGTCAGACTCGGACAACCCTACAACTGTCCGGATGAATTGTAAGTTTTTCGAATGAGAATAATTTAAAATAACTAAGACAATCCAAATAATTTTGAAAATGTTCCAGATACGGAGCAATGTACTGCTGTTGGAACAGAGAAGCTCTCAAAAGACCGACGACGGGACAGCTTCTGAAGCTCCTGGAGGACTTCAACGCTGAATTGAAGAAATACATTTAACTTTCAAGGCTTTTCAAAGCGGGTTACTCGGTGAACCAAAATACTATAGGAGCTTTTATCATCTGTGCAAAATGATGTTGGAAATGTAATATAAAAGTTATTTTGTGATTTTTCCTCGAACTGATAGTGATCGGGTTTTTGGAAGATGGTTATATTGATACGCAAAGTTTATACATTTAAAGTTTCTTAACGATGGAAAAATTGAAAAACTGGAGTATCGGAGTTAAATAGTTATTTGATTTATGCAGTGGAATTTGGGAAATTGAACAAAGATTTCGAGAAATTTTAATTCGAAAACTAAAGAAAATGAATTTAAATCTACTTTGAAGAAATATTAAAACTAAATGATTAATAAGTTCACAATTTGTCCTCGGTAATTTTAAAATTGGAATAATTTTTATTTTATAAATAAATTTAGGAAATACAACTTTTGACATCGGTGTCGATTTGGACATTGCTGGAAAAACTAATATGCGGAAATGTTCCTTTAAAATCAATAAAACCAAAATCTCATTGAAAGACAAGGATATCATGGATTCTTCTTGTTCAGCCTCTTGACTACTTTTTGGGTTTTTTTCACATTGGAATCTATTCTTCTGAAAAAATCGTCGAGAGACTCCTGCTTCTCCTCCACAACCTCCAGACTCCTTTTTTTCTCTACTTTGGCCTCTGGAGAAACGACTCCTCCTCGCTGATTTTCCACCCCGTCGTAGATAGGAATGTTGATGGAAGTTTTGCAATGGAGGCTGTCGTTCGACCACAGACGATTCACCCGCTTGATTTCGTACATGTTGCTGTTATATTTCAACTCCAGAGACTGAAGAGTGTCCGAGGGTTCTACCTTGTGGACGACAAACTGGAAAGGCTTCTTGAAGCTCGTGGAAGGGGAATTGAGATCTTGGGTAGAGCCATATCGACGGATTCTTTGATAACCACACAGAAACGTGTGTTCGTCATTTTGATCCATTGGGGGAAGATGAAATTAGCATTGTAGATCTGAAATTAAGTACTCAAAATGATCACAGTAAAATTTGATATAAA
>VOSG01000497.1:10386-20984 GCA_009761265.1 Halicephalobus sp. NKZ332 | reverse complement strand
TCTGTTCTTTCGCTCTTTAGGATCCTCAGCGGTCAAGTAACTGAAAACCACGTGTTTGTCTCCTCGATCTTTATCAGTCTACGGCCATCAGTTCAGTTGGTCAATTTTTCGATCAATCAAAAAAATAAAAATCGAAGAAAGCGGAAGATTTTAAATCATGTGGTTCCAGTTCTTTTTTATTTCTTCGATTTTTTTTGTATGTTATGGATTTCCTGTGTTGGATGCTCCTCCACCAAGTACCCTTCCTTATGAACCTTACAAGCGACAAAGAGACGATCCCAAAACCCCCTCGTACCCCATCGTCCTCGTTCCTGGAGATGGTGGAAGTCATTTCGACGCGAATTTGACCGGGAAACCCTCGGTCGTCCACTACCTCTGCGACAAGTACACCAAGGACTACTTCGATCTGTGGCTGAATCTGGAGCTCTTCATACCTCTCGTCATCGACTGCTGGGCGGACAACATGAGACTCGTTTTTAACACTTCCTCAAAATTGAGCACAAATGCTCCTGGAGTGGATACTAGGTTTCCGGATTTCGGAGGAACCTCGTCCGTGGAGTGGCTTGATCCCTCGAAAGCTTCCCAGGTTAGTTCCCGTGTTTCGTAACACTCTTCTCATGTCTCGTGATCTCATGTGATCACCTTGATAAACTTTTTGGCGGGAATTTTCCCGGTGACGTTCTTTTCTCGATTTGGGAGTGAAAGCGAAAAGTTCTTGTAAATATTTTCCAGAAAGTCGTGTAATTAGTTTTTTTTGAGTTCAGTACAACTACAGGAGTTCAGAGAGTACACAAAACATTGACTTCTAATTAGGGAAAATGAATACCAAACAAGATAGTTTATACTACTTTAATACCAATATTAACATCTGTCTCAACAAGGAATATAACTTTTCGAAAAATTAAGAGAATTAAATTTCATGTAAAACAATAACATTCCGAATCCTATACTGCTCATATCAATAATATTTCAAATTGAGAATCATTTACTTTTAAGGGCCAATATTTCGCCTTCATCGCCGACACCCTCGTTTCCTGGGGCTACAAACGCGGGAAAAACCTCGTCGGCGCTCCATTTGACTGGAGAAGAGCTCCACGTAAGTTCACAGCGAATCTCAATATATAGGAAAATTAATTCAGCTGAACTGGATGATTTCTTCGTTTTGTTGAAATCTCTAATTCAACGAGTTTACTACTACAACAATGAAAAACCCGTTATTGTTCTGGGACACAGTATGGGAAATCCTGTCATGAATTACTTCTACCATCAATACGTCGATTCTGACTGGAAGAGCAAATACATAAAGAGCCATATCTCCCTCGCCGGTGCCTGGGGTGGTTCCATGCAGATCGTCAAGCTTTTCGCCTCCGGATACAACATGGACTATTACAGAGTCATCCTCCCCCCTTCCGCTCTCAGAGGAATGCAGAGATCTTTCACAAGCTCCGCTTTCCTCTTCCCTCACAGTAAACTTTGGAACGGAAAGGAGTACTTCGCCACCACCGTCGATCACGCGAATTACTCTAGTGCCAACATAAAGCAGTTTTTCCACGACATAAATTACCCCCTCGGTTTCGACCAATATGAAATGGCCTCTCCCACCCTGATCCTCGATCCCCCAGGAGTCGAAATGCACTGCATGTACGGCACCGGAGTCAAGACCCCCGAGAACTTCACTTGGGCCAAGGGCTACTTCCCCGACTACCAACCCACCATCACTTATGGCGACGGAGACGGCACAGTCAATATCCGATCGCTTCAAGTTTGCAAGCAATGGGACAAAAGCTCCAACGACGGATTCCATGTAAGTCCATTTATAATTCAAAACGAGATTCCAAAAATTAATAACATTCACCACAAATTCGCCGCGACAGTAGTACTGTTTCCAAGGATTCTGCGAGGTTCAGAACGACGAAGATCAATCCTAAAATTTTCAGGTATCAGTTAACGAACTTGATGGGGCAGATCACATGACGATTTTGAAAGATATCCGAATGATCGCTGCCTTGAGAAAGATACTATACGGTTACTAAGATAAAAAACCTACAAAGCCATTCTCATTGCATGGGAAACAATATTCGTAAATGTCGCTCTATCGGCTCTTCCCTCGTCGTCCAGTTCATCGATGTCATAAAGTCCCAAAAGATCAAGAACGCAGCCTGTAATTTGTTCCTTCGCGTGGTCACCTATATCCTTGAGTCCATTCTTGCGATGAGATCGATCACGAACTGTGTAGTATTTTGCGTATTCTTCCGGGATAAGCTGAAAAATAAAAACAATCCAAGAAATGTGCAAACAAAGCTTACCAATTCCAAACAAGTTTTCACGAATCTCGTAATTCCGTCTTTGTTCGAAAGTTGTTTTTTGGTTCCTCTGGTGTAGTCAATAGTTCTGGCAATGTTCACTAAGTCTACTTCTCGGAGTGGGGGCATGGCCTGGATCTTCCAGTTATGGCGGACGTCGTTCATCGTCGAGAATCTTCTCCTCGTATTTCCCACATCTTGTTTGTTCGAAACTAATTCCCTCAATCCGGACATTTCACATTTCAAAGAAGAAATTTCCTTTTTCAGACAGCTGACCATGCCAGCAAGGCCAGTGATGAGTTGGTAGTTGATCTCTGGAGCAGCGTTTTTCGCCATCATTGCTATTTCTCTCACGTCGACCGGATAATTCAAATGCGGATTTGCGGCAAAAAAGCTGCTGATCTCCTCGTTAGATTCCCATGAATGCTTCACCAACTCACTTCCGACCAAGTACATACTCGTAACGTCTTCTGGATAAACTTGCTGTTGGTAGAGATCATACTGAACAGGTGGTTCTCCTTGGGCGTCGTCGTCAACAACAATCGTGTCCTGGACTTCGCCATCAACTACGGTATATGTGTCTGAAAAATCGATTTATTCGTGTTTAAGAAAAGCAACTTACAAAGAGAATTGGCATCGTTCTCGGTAACTTCTACGATTTCTTCATTGGCCGAAACGTTGCCTTCTGTCAGGACAGCCGTTTCTTGAGCTTTCTTGCCCCTTCCTCGCTTCGGTTTAGTCTCGTCGGGATTTTTGCTTCCAGAATCATCTGCCCCGGCTTGTTCATCTGGAACTTCACTGACATCCCGTTTGATATGCGTCAGAATAACATGATGACCGCCGTTCTGAAAATTCCGAACATAAACAAGTGTATATGGATATGCATAGATATATAAAGACGTATATATGAATTTGCTCAAAAAATTACAATACTCAAGTCGGCAGCTGTGTAACTTGATTCTTCGCCGGAAACTTCGGATTCCAGCCTCGGGACGAAGTATTCGGCTCCCTCAATATATCGATTTTTGAGTCTGGAAGCCCAAGGCGGGACAATCCGTGGCTTGTATCCATAGTGCTGCTCCCGGACGATTTTTATCCTGCGATATCCCTTTTGAGCACTCTGATTGCCTTCCTCTTCAGGCTCGAATTCGATTTCATCATCGACGACAGGTTGCTCTGTCTGATTTGGTTTCTTTGCTGGAGTTGCTGAAAATTGAGTATTTACAATTTTATTTTCCGTAATTCTTTCGAAACCAACTTTCAGGTTCGGTCACTCCTCCACGGCTTCTAGTAGATCGCTTCATCAACCTGAAACATGGTTGGATTAAAAATTGAAACAAAGATTTCTCGAGAACTAAATTGGAGACTCGCATAATGCCGGCGCGAAAGCGAATCCAACTAGCGCTCAAAGAACCCGCAACGTGCAGGGAACACCGCGACCATTCAAAGAGACATGTTTTCCTCCGATTGTCTTCCTGCCTTTTCGAGAGGGGCGAATACGGTCCTCGCCCTTTTCTTTTTTTCTTTCCTGTCCTCAATTATAATTGCATGTCTTGTTAAAACATTTTCCCACTGACTGTTCTTTGTTTTTTTTGTAAGGGTAAGTTACAATTCTCGTCTTTTTTCCTGTTATAGCTACTGCCCAAGAAGACATTTTTTCTGACTGTCCTAGGCAATATGGGGAAGGGCGAGTTACAGTTCTCGCTTTTCCTGCATGATTTATTTTCCTATACCCAGTTATCACCGGTCTTCTGTTGAAGAAGATATTCTTTCTTTTGACTGACTTATAATTTATTTTCAAAGAACCGAGTCGTGCCTCTCTTCTTACTCCGTTTTCCAATCAACTATTTCCTCCTCTTCTGGTACTTTTAGAAATATTGGATTACGTCTTTCACCTCTCTGTTAACCTTTTCTTACCTCTAACCTCAATCAAGACTCGTCGAGATGTCAGTGAAGGGACTTGCGGAAGTCGGGACGTTAAATGACCTTCTGGAAGTGCTAGGAATCACGACTGATGACAACATGGAATACGAAGAATGGCCGATCGACGAAGCCGCTGCGAAATTGACCAGAGACGATCTAATCACAGTATGTTTTATTTATCCTTACATATACTTGTGCCTGTGGTTACATGCTAGTATGTCTTCATCTCCGTTTTTCAGCAATTTCTATTCAGCAAAGCAACTGCTACGAAGATTTACCATGCCTTGGCCGAGATCCGGAGATTCAGGAAGCTCAAGAAACCAGAACCGAAGAAAAGGAAGTTCTTCTCTTCTTTGTTTTCGTTCCGCAATGCTCCTGCAGACTCTGAGTTTATGAATGTCTTCGAAGCCTTGAGCGATCTCCAGTTTTCTCCTCAGGATGAATGGCCAATGGATCTGTGTGCCGCAGCCAACTCCGCCGCCAGTTCGACGTTCGAGGTATGTTTTTGTTTTAGAGTCCTATGGAAATCTAGGAATTCTCGAGACTTGATCCTGGAAATCTGTTTTGAGATAATTCCGAAGAATTGTTTTCGATTTTTGCTAAATGTTCATTTGCTTTTCGCCGGGAACTCCAATTGATGATTTTAATTTTTACGATACTACTGAATCTCTCTTTAGGCGATAGTTGTCCGTGAAGGAAAGAGAGCTTCAGAGTGGAGAGAAGTGAGGAACGAAGAAGGGTGGACTCCGTTGATGTACGCCGTCGCTATCGGAAGACCGAGAGTGATCAAACTTTTACTAAATTACGGTGCTTCTCTCAAGGACACAAATAACTTTGGTCAATCCGCCCTTATGCTAGCTGCTTCATTTGGTCACGAAGGTGTAATCAAGTTATTGGCAGATCACGCGAGGAAACAATCTGAAATATACAATAATGCTAAAGCTCCTATTTTTGCAGATGAACTTCTAACTTTAAATTACGTAGATAATCGAGGATATACAGCTCTCCATTATGCTTCGTTCTATGCTCAGCTGGATGCTATGAAGATTCTATTAGATCTTGGTGCAAACCCAAATATCCCAGACAACGATGGCATGACTCCAACACTGATTGCTTGTATTGACGATTCTCAAGAAGCCTGTCTTCAGTATCTGGTGGAACATGGTGGAAACCTGGATCTTATGAACAACGAAGGAAAAAGTGGAATCGACCTGGCACAGAACAAGCAGAGCATATACGAACTCAAATTCAAACATAGTAACAATAGGAAAACTCGTCACGTTTTTGACAACGAGGTTCCCAGGTATGGAAGTTTTTAAATTTTGTTTTTTACTACAGTTAAGTTTCTTTTGCTTGAGAGTTTATTTTTCAAACGTTCTAAGGAAAAAAGTTGACTATTCGCATTATCCGTATTCTATTACATGGCAAGATCAGAATTTAAAGGCTAAACAATATGAAACACGGGGATATGAAAAGTAGAGAATATCCGTGAGACTTGCCTGAAAAATGATTAGATGTCTCTCATCACAACGCTAGAAAAGGAGCGTCAATAAGATTGTCGACTTGGTTCATAAGCTCGTAGTTTACTCTGTAGTTTACTTGTTCATCAGGAAGTTCGTCGTGGTCTCGATCTTCGACTTTAGGTGGATTTTGACGAATAGGATTGTTTGCAGGAGAGTCTACAGCATTTACTTGGTTTCCATTGTTCTGATCCTGGTTTCGTTGATTTCTGTTCCTTTTCAATTCTTCAAGTCTTTCAGTGAAAACTTGATTATTTGCTTGATGACGCTTAGCCATCTGAGCAAATTCATTTTGAGCATTAGAAAATTCACGGAATAACTGTGCTTCTTCTTCACACTCAGGATGACTGATCACAAAGTTTCTTGTGAAAATGTCTGCTGCTTGAGTACAATCATTTGCAGAGAAATTGGCTACCGAATTGCAATCATTTACGAGTTCATTAAACGACTTTTCAAAATTAGGCAATCCAAGTGGAACTAATTCATATGCAGGAGCTCCATCACTCAATCTATCGACAGCTAACTGTATGGAACTTCTTTTTGGTTGTCTTCTTACGGGTGAAGTTCTACCCAGAACAATCGGTTCGTCATCATCACTTAATTCTATTTCACTTTCCACATTTATAGAATTATCCGACTCATCAGAATCGCTTTCTTCTCTTTGTTCATCCACCTCATTATTTCTAAATTGATTAAATCCTCTATTCACTTCATTCATTTCATTTCCATATCGAGGAATTACGGCATTTTGCTCGAACCGAGCTAGAGCATCCAAAATTCCTCCATTTTCTCCTTGGTTGTTTATCCTCTCTGGCTCTCGGTGTTCAAGAGGTCCTTGTATCACCGCATTCGGTATATTCTGACCCCCACCCAACATCGGTAATCGAGGAAGTGGAAATGGCATCCAATTCCTTTCACCTCTGTTCATTTGATTCACTCTTTCCAGTTCTTGTTGCACACGACGTTGTTCAAAGTTGAAAAGTCCATTATTAAAATTCCTCATATTTCTTCCATAAAGATTGAGCATATTACCATTAAACCCATTAAAGTGATTTCCTTCTCCTTCATTATTTACATTAAAGTTTTCATTCACTTCCTGTCTTTGAGCGAAAGGCTGGTCAATTCTCGGTGGAATGGGTACTAATGGTGGTATGAACCTCGGTTGTTCTCTCAATGGTAAAATAGGAACATTCTGACCATTCTGTTGACCTTGGTTATTATTCAACATCGGATTAAAACCGAAATTCTGTGGTTGTCCATGACCAATCTGAACATTAATCATAGGATAAAGTGGATATACCGGTTGGTTTAAGCCTTCTAACGCTTGCAATAACGCCCTATTATTGTCTTGTCCTTCTTGTCCGAAATCATGTCTAATAACAGGTGGAATTTGAAACCTTTGATTTATCTGGACTTCTCTCCCATTTCTCGCCGTTATCCTTTCTTGTTCCGTATCCGGAGTTCCTGGATGATCCACAAGAACACCTTCTTCCCTTTGTATTCTTTCAATCTCCTCATTATCCTTCTTCTGAGCATCTTCCCAAAGTGTACATGTATTCTCCAGACAAAGATCACAATTATTCACTCCAGGTACCCTCACATGACGGCAAAAATGTTCATAATTAATATTCTGTTTCTTGCATACATAACACATCGTTGCTTCACATCGACATGTCATCTTGTTACATCCATCTAGTTTTATCATTTGAAGACCGCATTTCCCACACTTTCTGACAACAACCTCATTTAATCTTTCTTCCAACTTCCTTCTTTTTCTATCTACATTATTCTTTTCGTCCAATTCTTCGCAACTTAATCCAAAATGATCCTCATTCCATTCTCTATGACAAAAACGGCACCATTTCTTTTCACAATTTTGGCATTCAAAGACTTTGTTCTTTTCTTTTTCTTCTTCCATTTCAACGGCATAATTACAATCCCTGCACCTTTCCAAATTCAGTCCAGCTTGACCCAAGTTCTCTTCCAAAATTCTATTGTCGATTCTTTCCCGAATTTCCTTCGGAATCAGTGATCGAATCGTAGAATAATATATTGCATTCATACATTTAAATTCCATGCACTTTAATCCCACGGCTCCCTCGGCTAATGGCATATCCTCTGCAGCCGCTGATGCATGTCCCCTCAGGCAAGTTCGACAGAAAGAATGTCTTGTTTCTGATTCTGCGTTTCCACACATGATCCTTTTATCTATGGTTTTTTCTGTAAAACAGACTCCGCATTCGAACATTTCAATTCCTTCAGGAATTTCAATTTTAAGAGTAAACGCCTCCTGAAAGCAAAAATAAATCCTTGAAAAACTCGGAAAACATACGTTAAGTAATTGCGTTCCTTTTAAAATCTGGGGATATCTGTTGGATAAATTCCGCATGATTTCCTTAAACTTTACTATTCCTCCAGTCATATCGATGAAATTAAAGTATTCGTCTTCTTCTTGATCAAGAGATCTATGTTTCCGTTTATTGTGGATGGGATCCGTAGTCACCCACATGATGTTCTCTGGATTGTTCATGACTGAAAGGAAAAAATCACAAAAGAATAAAACGGATTATTAATCATGTAACTCCTAAAGGGAATATACAACTTCTGAACTTTAAAACTACGCAATTTGTGGATTTATAGAATTATAATATGTGCACACGGAATGTGTTAAATATGAACTTACATTCTTGTAGCTTCTGAGTACATTTGTTCGCGACAAACCAGGAAGCGATCATGGTGGAACAGATGTCCTTGCTGTGAGAATAGGCCTTCGTGATGAAGTCCATTCTGATCTTCGGGAAAAAAGAACCAATCAAAGATTTGATTTCATGTTTTAAAATCGGCTGAGCTTCGTTGATGCTGTATTTGCTGTAAAGTTCCTTCAATAATTTGTTCAAAACCAAGCCTTCGATATTTTCGTCTTCATCTGAAAGTTCTTCATCGTCAGAAGACATCTGACGCTCTGCTTTTCTTTTTTGAGCTTTCCGTTTCCTTGGAGCATTGTTTTCGTTCGTCAAAATCCAGTCAGCCACGGCTTCGGCAGAGAAGTGGTTCGGAAGTGATTCTAGTATCAAGTCAATATCATACTCAGGAAACAACTCTACCTGAAAATCAGCTGTCATATATCAAAAACCCTCAAAACTGATTCCTATATATCAGAAAATCACTTGAAAGTGGTTTCCATATGTTAAAGTGGTGTTAAATTCCGTTTCATATATCGAAAAGTACCATAAAATCGATTCTCACGTGTCAAAATCGATTTTATACATAAAAGCCATGAAACTGATATCAAACATACCAGCTGATCCCGACGATTGTGCTGCGGATAAGCAGGACCCGCAACATCTGCCATTTCCGCTTTACAAGGAAAAAAACCTGAAATATATATATAATTTAAAAATCGATCCAAAATAAATTAAAAAATGATAAAGAAGAAACTGTAAGAGAGAACGTGATTCAGATAAAAAAGTGTAATCACTAAACAAGCAAATCAATGTGGGAGCGACCAACAGAAAAAAAAGAAGTAAGTCCACGAAAGAACCCAAGCGCGCCTTCTCGAGAATTCAAAAGAATGTTTCTGGTCCGGAAAATGAAGAAAAGAAACTTTCCTGGATTCGAAAAATATATCCGGTCTTCAGAATAACAAAGTAAAACCTTTAAAGTATATAATTAAAGCTTATTTAAAGGAAAACACAAAATGAGTAAATTCTCTTGAGAATAAAGAAAGGTTGATGAAATGAAACTTTTGGATAAAAAAATGACGACAATTCGCGACGATGACTAAGCAAAATCAACTTTTTGTACGTCAATTTTTCCAAATTTTTTGAATTACAAATAAATTTTAGAATCAATAAAAGTTAGGAATAAGAATTCTCGAGGTGGGTTCACAAATTCTTCTAGAGTGCTTGATTTCAAGTTGAATTACAAAAACATTATTGACAAAAGTTAGAGATAAGACTTTCGGCAAAACTGTTCCGATATAGATTTACAAAATCTTTTAGAATCTTCCAGAATTTTCGTATGTCTATTTTCAAATCGAAAAAGTTTTAAAAAATTCCTACAAAGCTATCTCGAAGTGAATTAAAAGATTTTTGGGGACCTTCCAGAACTTTCGGACGTTTATTTGAGATTACGTTATCGAAAAATTAGAAAAACTCCCACAAAGTATTTTCGACGGGGGTTTGCAATTTTTTTGTAAAGTCTCAAAGTTCTCGATTTCAAGTTCTCCCAAAAATTTTTATATTCGGGAAGATTCTATTTTATCAGTTTTCAAATTTCATGTCTAAATCAATTCTAAATCGATTCAAACTCAATTGAAAGAACTCAAATTTCCATTTTTAAACTTGCAACTAATGGTTTTGATTTTTACTGATTGACTCAGTTGTCTTAAACTACAATTTCAAATTTCAAATTGATAGAAAATCAATTAAACGGACGTGACAGAATAACTTCAAGAATTCAAAAGTAAAATTTATCTTTAATATTAACATCATTAATCTATTAAAGTTATTGACGTCATCAATGTCATTAAAATCATCGATATTATTAATATCGTCAGTACTGTTAACCTCCCTGACATCAATTTCATCAATATCGCTGTCATTAAAATAATCGATCTCGTTAAAACAGGTATTATCATTGAAACTATTTGCTCATTGGTCACAAATTCCTCTTCAACGTTTTTCAGTGTGACAAAATCAAGACCAAAAACTGGTCGATTTACTTCTTTTTATTACTTCCTCTATCGGATTTTCTACAGTAATTTCAAAGTAAAAATATTTTACTTTTTTCTAAAATAACAGATCTATTGATCTATTTTTCGTGAGTGGTAGTATTCGATGGTATCTGCACC
>VOSG01000496.1:0-26048 GCA_009761265.1 Halicephalobus sp. NKZ332 | reverse complement strand
TCGAACCAGAAAACAATATCATTTTTTTCCAAATGTTCAGCGACTAGTATCGGTTTCCATCGATAATGTTTCAGTTCCCTGACATATTCTGGGTACTTACTGTAGTTGAAGTTTCTGACCTCTACAAATGGACAGTATTCGTGGTAAAGCTTCGTCGAGTCCGATGTCAATCCTCCGAGGAGATATGCAACTACCCGGATTTCCTTCTTTTCAATATAAGAGTAGATTTCAGCATTCTTTTTCAATGTCTTACAAGATCTCCTAAATAACATTCCTTGACAAATTAATAAGGCATAAACTCACACAGCTTCAATGAAATGGCTCTCGCTGAATGCTGTCAAAAAAACAACATCTTTTACTTTGAATCTTTTTCGGGGGATTTCTTTGTTTTTAAAAACAGTTAATCCCTCAAATATTTGTTCGAGATTTTTATTTAAACGGATCTCAATACTCAATTTCGACGGAAAAATAAGTTTAAATAAATTATTGATGAAGATGAAGAAACAAAAAGAAATCAACAATAATAATAACAATTTGTTTTTCGAGAACTTTCGAAATAACATTTTTCACCCAGCAATTATTATTTTTGTCGAATTTAACTTTTAAAAATATTGAAAAATAACAAAATTAGTTCTTTCATGAAAATAAAAATAGATTATTTAAAATACAAGTAGCGATTTGTCGAAAATTAATTGGAAAACATTTCCAGATTCACAAATGTTAACCTTTGCGATGCGATGACAAAAATACCGCTATTGCGTGTAGAATACAACTGTCAAGTTTAATACGTTGACGACCGTGTGGCACACACTATGGCACTGGTTAACTGCCATTTTGAACTGCGTGTTACACAATGTCTCACTTTTTACTACAGTCGATAATTCCTACAAAATTCACGTCCCTTGGTGATGCCGACAATTTTCACCAAATCACAACTTTTGTGTATAAACGATCAATCTAATAACTGAGAGATAGATAAATATTTTTGGCACTAGTGAAAGTTATCGAACCCATACTTATCAAAAATTTTACTCTTTTTGTACATCAGGCAATTGAGGTGCTGAAAAAGAGCGAGTCACTTTGTTCATTTTCAACCAAGGGAATCTTTTTTTTAATTCCACTCTCTCTTCTCGTGTCCAATCCTCTCTCCTGCGAGTAGAAATCAGTGTCGATACTTCCATGTAACTTCTCACACTCAAACTACACTGAGCTAAACTAAGAGCCAACGCGGATTGGTCGTATCTGTGACAATCTGCATATTCCCCCATACTCAGTTTAGATAGAGTGCAATTTGTCTTCGCTGTTGGAGGTCCCATGCAGTCTTCGATAAGAGCACATTTGATAACATTTTCAAGGATGTTCATAGCTTCTGGAGTCTTCGAAACTACGAATACCGTAGCCGATACCATATTTAAGTTGAGAATTTCTTTATTGATAGGGAAATAATCGTACATCATCGGATCTGTGGCGGCAATGATGGAGTGCCATGTCCTGGAGAGGATCCTGAACCCACAACTGTAGGAATAAATATTCATCGTGTCCACTATTTCCTACAAGAATAATTTTTATTTTCGTTATTTAAAATAACTGACTTTCAAAGTTTCTCCTTCTTCTTTGAAAACCACAGATGAATCGAACCAAAACACAGTATCCTTTTCCCTTAGTACTGTAGCTATGATCAACGGCTTCCATCGGTACTCTTTCAAATTTCGAACGTAATGTGGATAAAGATCAAAGTCGAATTTTTCTAATTTCACAAATGGACAATTTTCTTCGTAGATTTTCCTCGAATCATTTGTTAAATTCTCTAGAAGATAAGCAACTACCATAATTTCTTTTTTCTGGATGTAGGGATAAATTTCAGTGTTTTTTCTCAAGGACGAACAAGATCTTCTGGAAAATAATTTTTAAAAATTTGCGATCCAAAGAAATCGAGTTTTATCTCTTGAAGGAATATCTCGAATATTAATCTTAAGACAAATAATTTTCTCTTTTTAACATTTATTAATGACTATTCGGTTATTAGTTATAGTAAAAATACTACTTGCAATAATGATTAAAGCGACTTACACTGCTTCGGGAAAGTGATCATTTGAAAACGCTGTCACAAGTACAGTATCAGTGATAGTGAATAATTTTCTATGGATTTTTCGATTAAAAAATATAGTGAATTGATCAACCAATGACTGTATTTTCCCATTCACTGGAATCGAATAATTCTCATATTCAACTTTAGGTACTGTAGAGTTAACGAAAAAGAATACTGAAATAGCGGAAACGATTAATAACAGCAGAATTCGAAATTTAAAATTGAATTTAAGTTTAAAAATCATTTATGAAATAAAGTAGAAAAAGTTATATGAATTACTTTTAGGGAAATCTTGTGAATCAATTCAGCCGAGGAAAATGGGAGTGGTTGTACAGACCCGAGACCCCAGATTGATAAGGGCTTGTTTGATTATATTCAAGGGAGCAGTGCTTGCTGAAATGAGTCTGTAGAGTCCTTATCTCCCTGTTATTATGGAAAGGGCGTGATCGTGTCTTTTTGAGTTCTCTATTTATTAATGTTTAAACTAATTACAAATTCCAAAAATTCAAAAATAAAGAATTCATCTTGACGAAAAATGATTAAATATAAATTTTTTTCCTTGTAAAGAACTCGGTAGCTTCTTCCTTGCCAAAAATTGAAGTTAAAGTGTCATAAACAAAAAATAAAAACAAGAATGTCATCAACATACTTTTACAATAGATTTATCTTTTAATAATCACGTTTCTGATAGTGAAAAAAGACAAAAATAATAGAATTCACAATGAATAAATTTTCTGATAAAATCTAATGAAAAGAAACTAAAAATTTAACGTTGTCATGACTCACGAACTATGACTTGACTGCCGATTTTCCTCAAGAAATTGATTTGCAAAATATTCTTCTATAGCAAATTTATCTAATAACAAACACTTATAGTAGTTTTATAAATATGAAATATATCCAAAACAAATTATTTTACTCTTCAATTTCTCACTCAACTTTGGAACTAACTTACGTTCCTCATGGTTGCCAAGGGTTTTGTAGTGGAAGTTTTTTTGGTACTCAATTTTCCTTGTCTGTAGAAGTGACCTCACCATAATTTCCAAAAATCCCACAAAAACCCCCAGATTCCCTTTCAATTTAAGACTATACGGTAATTTCGACAAGGATTTATTAGATTCGTCAACTATATTTAATAGCTTTAAAAATCAGAAATCAAGGGTACTGTAAGGATTAATCTAAATCTAGGGTTTGTGATTAGAAAAATACCCTGTTGCTTAGTGAAATCAGTCCTGACTAAATGTCTTGCAAGTAAAACAGTTACAAAAATTATGAGTTTATTATTTCATAGTCACCAGAAATGAACCCAAAGATAGAGTACTAGTAGAATGATCCCAACCAGCTGCCACATCCGGATGCATCTGCTCCTCCCCAAGGCGTGCATCCTCTGATCTGCGGTCATTATGACGTCCTTCGCCTCGGGCCAGGAATGCTCCCCTTCGATTCTATATTGATATGGGAGATTCGGTCCGAAGAAGCACTTCAAAGCAAGAAGAGGGTTGGATTTAATTAGATTCAAAAAAGAAGGCTTTGCTCCGATTTTCGAAGCGAGGTTGTCCATGTATTCTGTATAGTCTTCCTGAAAAAGAATTAAACAGATATACAGTATACGCCGAAAAATTCAAATTTGAAGCTATTTTACTCCAGCGAAAAATGGCTGGATTTTGGGAGTTAAAAACTACCGTGATAGTAGTCTTGGATAATGTCTAAATTTATGATTTTCTAATTTCCTTAATGACTCACAATTTGGGTATGTCTTCTCGTTTTGATGTATTCCAACGACAGTTCGCACCTTTTCGCCTCGAGAGAGGCCTTCATCAAAAAGGCACTTTTTAATTCAGATTTCTCGGACAAAACATCGAAGAAAAATCTGGCTTGCATTTCCACAATAGGGAAAAACGGCCCTGTGGGTTGGATGTGGCCGAGGATGCCGAAGCTGGAATGATCTGCAACGTCTTTTAATTCCGGCAGATATATGTGTTTGTAAAGGTGAAAGTCATTTTCCCTCACGAAAATTAATTTTCCTTCTTCTACTATGTTGAAATCAAACTGGTATCCCGTACAGAATATTACCTAAAAACCTCAATTTATCTTGGACCCTTTAAAATCCACCAACTTCATCGACGTGTTCAATGACGGTTTTGTCGACGAATTCAACCCCGTTCTCAGTAAAAGATAAAAGATTAGGTTTGACCTGGATTCTTTGAGAAACCAAGTAATCGATGAATCCGTTTCTGGAAAAGGTGAAATTGGTCGCTAGAAATTTGTGATCGGGCTGGATTCCCGCCGAGACGTGATCAAAGTTCTCGTTCGCCCGGATCTCCCAAAGCCAATCCCGAAGGTATTTTGGAACCAATTTTCTGCCGTAATAATGGAGTCTACTATTGTAAGAAAGATCCCAAGGTTCACTTGAGTGGTCCAGTGTGGGCAGCAACCAAGATCCTCTTCTTGTCGACAAGAAAACGTTTTTCGCGATAGGAGCCAAATCAGAAGCCAACTGGACAGCGGAGTTCCCGAATCCGACGAGAACGACTGTTTTGTCTTTGAATCCGTCTACAGTTTTAATTTCAGAGGAATGTGAAATTCCGCCCTTGAAGTCTTTCTCCATACGATACTCGAATGGCCGAGAAGGCCTGGAGTACATCCCCGTGCATATCAAAACTGCCCCGAAGGACTCTGTTTTTTCTTTGCTTTCCCTGAAAATTGGAGATTTTTTATTTTCCATAATGACGATTTTAATTTGGTGAATAACTTGTGTTGACAAAGTGCGGTTAAATAATTGATCAAAGTTCCTTCACTTTTTATTTCAGGGAATCACGTTCAAGTGTTTAGGAACTTGAATTTCTTGGACCCTATCCAAAATTGTCCCGTCAACTTGGTTGCAATTTGATTTTTCATCGCAGTAATTTCTTTTTATTAATGAAAACTCACTGATTTTTGTAAGTAACCATCCAGGTGCCCGTTTCTTTCCAATTGTCTGCCCTTCTTACAGAATTCACTTCGGAGTTGAGCATGATCCGATGTCTGATTTTGAAGCTGTCCACGTACAAATTCAGGTACTCCAAAACTTCGGAATGATGCATGAAAGTGCCGAATTTTCCCGGAGGTGGGAAATCACTGAATCCACAGAATTCCTTCGAGTGAAGCATTGTTGTTGAAAAAGAAACAGATCTTTGTTCCGGATCATCACTGTAGTTCCAGATTCCTCCAAGGTCAGAATCTTTCTCGAAAATAACCGGGTCGAAACCATAATACAGGGCTTGTCTGGCAGCTGCCAACCCCGAGGCTCCGGCCCCTATGATCGCAACTTTATCCGGCATCCCGGATAAAAGTTGTACCACCGTCTGCAATATGGCTGCAACTAGAAAAATAAAAACAAAATCAAATCAAATTAGATTAAAGACGAAAATCAATTTCTCTCCGATCACGAAACTGGGCGAATATCGGGGTAGTGTGGATTCCCTTCTGACCAAGAGGGCAGGGCAAAGGGGAAACTTGTTTTGCAATATTTTTACTTTTTCTGCAGAAACAAGAATTCTAATAATTCTAAGGATCAGTGACTCATTTCCTATATGGATTTTTTCATATATCATATGTTAATGCTATCTGACCGAACAAGTATGATAAAAGAGGAAACCCGTTTTTCTCCCCAAAAGATAGGTACTTTTCTGGGGAAAAACAAGAAACATCGCTGTTTTCAAAAACCATTGGTCCGTTAAGCATCGACATGGTTGCTTTCACATATTACGTATATCAACACCAACCACAATGTAGTTCAAAACATTAATTCTTTATAATCTCGTTACCCGTTCAAATTCATCCCGACTAAAAGTGCACTAGCAAATTCTATGAACAAATGAGGATCTTGTTCTTCACCGAAATCCATATCTTCTTTGTATCCATCTTCATCTTCATTTCCGAAACCAATTTTTTCTCCGTATCCACCTTCACTTTCTAAGTCAATGTTTTCTTTACACTCGTTTTCAACCCCAAAGAACCCAACTTCTTCTGTCTGAATCCCAACGTCTTTCGTCGACTTCACGACAGTCTCCACTTGGCAGGACTGGTTACAAGAAACAGATTTCGATTCCATCGATCTTCTTTCGACGTCTTTGATAAAGTTCTCCAGGAATTTCGGATCTTTCATTCCTTTCTCAAAAATCGGGTCCAAAACTGCCAGAGGATTCGAGGCTTCTTTGGCCTCTCTTTCCTTCCTTTCTTGAACGAGTCTTTTGAAGTGGTCATTTTCACGTTTCCTCAGAACTTGAATCTTATCCGAAACTGAGCACCTTAGTTCTTGATCAAATTCAAAGGGATCTTCGTTAACTTCCCATTCGGATTTGGATTTCGCGTATTCTGTCCACTTCTCCAAAGTCTTGGATTCCTTAATAGAATTCATTTCTTCCTTGGAGTATCTTGATTTTTCAGGAGGTGTTTCAACTTTAGGAACGACTTTGAAGACAGAGGATGGAGCTCCAAAAGAAGTTGATTTCCCAAACGACTTCATCTGGAATAAACTATTAAATTCAAAAAGTTACTAATTAAACTAATCTAGATAAACTATTCAAAAAATTTCATATTAAGATCATGATTCGAAATTTCTCCGATGATAGAAAGTTTTTGGTGTTGTCACGAAAAAAATCAGTGATTGGTGATCAACGTTGTTAAGATAAATTAGAACTCACTTTCAGAGAAGCTAATTTTTCCGTCACTTCTTCGATTTTCTTGTCTGAGTTTCCTTCCTCTTTTTTGACGTCCTCTTTAGGAATTAATTCTTCCTTTTTGGTGTCTTTTTTATTAAAAATTGAAGTCGAATTTCCAAATTTGGTTGACCTCCCGAAAGATTTCTGTTGAAGAACAGACGTTTTCGAATCCGATCCTTCTTTTTTTCCTTCCTTCTCCTCTTTTTCACCATTATGTTTCTCTCCCTGTTTCGGTGAAAATATTTTCAAATCGTCTCCCTCGATTGGAACATTTTTTTTCGTGAAAACGTCTAGTGGAATAGGGGCTTCGACAAGTTTGGGGAAAAGCTCTACTTCCTTGACTTCTTCATTCTTTTGGGCTTCGATGAATTCCAGGATTTTCTCATCAAAAGGTATGGCAGAATCGAAGAATTTTTGGTTACTCATGAGATTTTTGGGAAATGTCTGATTCACTGTGAGAAGCTTGATTTTGAACTTTCCTGCATTGCTCATCTTCAAAAACGAAATCGCACTGTTTTTTGTCGAAAGGATCGTGATTCCGACTCCGTGACCTCCGAATCTGCCTGCTCTTCCGATTCTGTGGAAATAGGTTTCTTGGTTGGAAGGAGGGCCCATGTTGATCACGACCGAGACGTTCGGGGCGTCTACCCCTCTGGCAGTCAAATCCGTCGAAACCAGGACTTTTAGGATATTGTTTTTCAGATTCTTGTAAACTTTGCTCCTTTGCTCTTGAGAAAGTTCTCTCGAAATCGCCTCGGCTTTGTGTTTCGCCTTGGTCAATCTGTGGCAAACTTTCTGGCATCTAAAAATCGACTATAACTTTTAGATAAAAATGAAGGAATTACAGTAAAATATTATTTGTAAATACAACGGCCTGTCCAAAGTCAATTTTCTTTAATATCCTGTCCACAGTTTCGATAGGATCTTGTCCGATGGATAAAACAGCGTATTGGAAAATTCCCAAAAGCTGGACATCGTCGGAATTCATTCTCACAAGAATCGGGCTTTTCATAAATTCGCAAAGCATGTCGTCCATCAACATCGGATAAGTAGCAGAAAAAACAGCGACTTGTGTGGTTTCGGCATTGACACAACGATAAACTGTTTTGATATCCTCAGCAAAAACAGGATCCATCAACTTGTCGGCTTCATCTAGGACTAACAATTTCGTTGCAGACAGATCTAGAACCTTCAAGGCCGTCAACTGGGCGATTCTTCCTGGAGTTCCGACAGCGACGTCACAGCCTCTGGAAATCCCCTCTTTGTCGATCCTGATCGGGAGTCCACCGATGAAGAGACTGAAGAAGTTCCATATATAAATTCATGTAGTTAAGCTTACCATACGTGAGGATCATCAAAAGCGACTTCTTCGATGGTTTCCACGATTTGGGCAGCGATTTCATGAGTGGGAGCCAGAATCACGACCTGGGGTTTATCTCTGGAATTCTCCTCCGTCACACAATTCGCTGATAATGCTGCGAAAACCAAAGTTTTTCCCGTTCCGGATTTGGCTTGAACGAGCATATCTAAAAATATATAAAATAAATAAAAACAGATCATATAAAATGATACGAAATAAAGATAAATTCTGCAATATTACTCAAGTTAAATTATATAAAATCGAGAAAATAAAATTAGTAAAATGAATTGTGAAATTTACCATTTCCGAGAAGTCCGACAGGGATAGCTCCTGCTTGTACTGGAGTCGGATTCATGAAGCCGGCATCTCTCATTCGCTTGATCAGCTTCGACTCCAGCAACAGCTGTTCGAAAGACTTGTCTGTGACGACATCAATCGTCCGGGTTTCAGAAAACTGCAGCTTTCTCGCGGACATTTAGAAGTCCGTATAAACTGAAGTCAGCAACCTTGACGAAATCGAGTTCGTTCATTTGCAGCAGTCCCACTTTGCCAAAAAATGAAAGGTAAATTTTCGTCTACGATACATCCATTTCGCCAAAGAGGAGTTGAAGTATTTTATTGGTAATTGTCTCATCCTTCTAACGAGGGAACTAAATTGATTAGTGGTGGTTTAGTTTTTTCGAAAGGAGGATGGAAATTATTTGTGGCAAGAACTCCTTTTACTATGATAAAAGAAAGAATTTCCATTGGCGGTAACTACACTTTGCCAAAGATCTTGATTATTGCGAAATCCTGTTTCCTAAGCCTATTGGTACGTTTTATTTTCGTAAGATCCATCGAAAGTGTTTCCACAGATTGATCGAGATCGAATCCACTCAAAGTGATCTCGCTCTTTTTTGGACAAAGGGTTAAGGAGCTTTTAGCGCAAATGGGATTCGTGCATTTCGACTTCAATCTTCGGATTCGTTTTTGGATCTCCGGAGGATTAAAGAAATCCAAGACTTCAGTGCTGAACTTAGATGACTAAGTTCTTATTTATCTGTTTTGTTTTATTTATATTTTTGGTAAAATCAGGAGATACATCTACTGCTTCGGAATGCTCGAAAAGAATCGTCGGATACTTCACCTCCTGGGGAGAAAGGGACTTCACGGATGAGCAGGCCAAACGGCTTACTCATGTCATTTTCGCATTTTTTAGAATGAATTCAGACGGGTCCATTGCCTTAGGGAACGTCCAGAACGGGACTGACCCTGAGGCTGCGGAGAAGGCTGTCAGGAGACTCCGTCAGATGCAAGAAGTAACCAAAAATCACCCTAATCTGAAGACCCAGTTCGCCATCGGGGGCTGGGACAACAGCGAGTACTTTTCTCTTCTGGCCGCCGATTTCTCGAGAAGGAAAGTCTTGATAGAATCTATCGTGAAAATCGTCGAGGACTATGGATTCCACGGAGTCGACATCGATTGGGAGTACCCTGTGACTGGAGGAGAGGCCGAAGGAACACCGGTGGGTCAAAAGCTTCTGGGTTGGGGTTATTTTCTAAGAGTATTGAAAATACACATTTTGAACTTTAATTAAAAATTCTATTGAAATCATTTTTTGTAACTTTACTTTTCTAGGCAGACAGAAGGAACTACGTCCATCTGATGCGCGAACTCCGAGAGAGGTTCACGGAGTATGAGTCCGAGAAGCAACTATCATACTCCCTCCTCATCAGTTTCGCAGGAGCTGCAGGACAGTGGACTCTTGACCCTGGATACGACCTCCCGATGTTGCTGAAGTACACCGATTTCGTGAACGTCATGAGCTACGACTACTTCGGAGCTTGGAAATCCAAGTGGGGAGCTTACACAGGACCTCCGGCTCCCTTGTTCTTCGGCAATCCCAAAAAGTTCAGTGGGAAGATGAATGTGGATTGGACAATGAAGTATTACAATTGCCGAGGGAAGAACTTACAAAAGCTGAATATGGGACTTCCTTTCTACGGTAGATTCTGGCACAACGTCGGGGACCCTGTGGACCCCAGCGACCCCATGTGGAGACTCGCCCAACCGAACGCGAAAGGCGAGTTCGATGGGGGTCATGTGCCCTGGAGGAACCTAGAGAAGATGGGATGGGACCAGAACGCCGCCAGATTCCACGAAAAATGCAGATCCCCATACATCTTCAACGAGGCGAACAAGACTTTCCTGGGATTCGAAAACATGCAATCTATCGACGAAAAAGTGGATTACGCTCTCAAGAGAAATATAGGGGGTATCATGATCTGGGCACTTGATCTGGATGATGAATATGAGTCTCTTTTGAAAATCGTTGCTGATAGGGATTACTGCAGTAACAAAGGATCTCCGGAAACCTACCAATGCTCTCCTATCAACGAGCAAAGATGGTGGACCTTCGACGACGGAGAGGATCTGGCAGGCATGTGCGGCAAGTCAGCTCCCCTCTACAATGGCTATTACCCAGTCTGCGATCCCGACGACCCTGGGTACGCTTGTTGCGGTCATTATGGTTACTGTGGAAGTGGACCTGAGTTTTGTGATTGTCCCGCTTGCAAGAATTACGGTAAAAGTCCCCAGTTGATCCTGGAAGGACCCGTAAAACCCTCAGGGAAAATAAGGTGGTACACGACAGATGCTGGGGACGGCAGAAGAGGCAGATGCGGGACAATTGCCCCCAAGATGCCTGGAGGCGAAGTCCCCACCTGCAACCCTGATGACGAAACTGCTCACTGTTGTTCCAACGGGGGGTACTGTGGGAACTCTAAGGAACACTGCGAATGCGAGGGCTGCATAGACTTCAAGAAAAATCCGGATTACGTCTACAAGCCCCCCATCTGGTGGACTTTCGTGGAAGGACCAGAACATATAGGTGAGAACCGCTTTATTTAATCTCGTAAATGAATTAATTAAGGAAAATGCGGTCCCTTGGCCCCGGTCCTGCCCTCAGGTAAAATGCCCATCTGCAATCCAGAATCCACCACGGCCCATTGTTGCTCCAAGTCAGGGTACTGTGGAACTGGAGAACTTTACTGCAACTGCGAAGGATGTGTGGACTTCACCAAAAACCCCGACTATGTTTATCCAACGGCGGCTGCTGTAAATTCTACAGCATCTTGATTTTTGGATAGAATAACATTTATTCTTGTTTTAAAAAAGTTCACCATAAGCAGAACTTAATTCTCCGTAAATGCGAATGTAAATAAGTAATTAAATATATGAATGTACACATAAACATTTGTAGATCAATGTATTTTTAAATGCACAAACAAATAAAACACAAATTGTAAAGATAATTAGCGAATAAGTTTGATAAGTAAATGTATTGCAATAATTGAGTAATGCAGTTGGCATTTAGGATGACGAAATTACATCTTTTCTTTGTTAATTATTAGAAAAAAAATTGTGTTGCTTTTGAACTTTAATAATCAACTTGAGTATCTCGTAATTACATAGTATCCACAAGAAAGAGGATCGGGAAAGTATCAAATTTGCATTCTAGTTTGGTGTATAAAATAATAATTTACTCCCATGGTAAACAAAATTCATATAAGGATGTGATTCATAAAAGAAACTAATAGTAGCATTTATTTGTGAAAGAAATTTATATAAAAACTGCTTTAAAGAGGAATTAATTACAAGATTTGCGTTCATTAGGGAAAAAATTCCACCGAGATCTGACCTAGGAAGAGAAACGAACGCCCGGCTTGGCTTTCGCCGCGAAAGAAAACGGTACGCGAAAACGAAAGCACTCCAACTACGTATTTCTTTCATAATCAACGCTTCTTTTCCCAGATTTCTCCCTTATCAATTTATCTAATCTCCATCATTTCCAGGATTAGTAATCTCATCACATTATCTGCTGCCCTGATTGAGTGTAATCATGGCGGTTGAAGTTCCAGAACTGCCGGATTTCAGCGATCCTCCGGAGTTCGTCGACGAAATTACTGAAGAAGGTATGTTCCTCTTTTTCTCCTTTTTCATATCTCGAAATTGTCGTTTTCAGAAGTTCTCATAGGAACGAACATTGTTAAGCCGAGTGCTCGTGTTTATGAAGAATGCTGTGTTTTAATTTGGGGAATCCCCTCCGTCGGACCTGAACGAATTGAAAAACTGAAAACTGTCTTGGGGAAACTCTTTTCTCTCACACATCCCCCAGTTTCGACATTGTTTCCTGTGGACGATGATGGAAAAACGAAAGGATTCTGTTTTGTCGAATATGGCGACCCCAACGCCGCTAGCGAATCTTGTAAAATTTTGGATGGACATCAACTGGACAAAAACCATACTTTTTCGGCTTATTCCCTCTCTATCATGAACGAACTGAAGGAACCACCGAAGGAATGGACGGAACCGACTCCGAACAAGTATATCGACGCTGGCGATCTCTACTGGTGGCTCCAGAATCCGAAGGCCATGGATCAGTTTGCGATTCAAGACGAAAGGAGAGACGGTGTTAAACTCCAAATTTACTGGAATGCCAAAGGACAAGATCCCTACATCGTCAACGATAATGCCGATCGAACGGTTTGTAGCTTCTCCGATTCCTCATAATGATTGGTTTATTTAGGCCTGGTCCGAGTTCATCTTCAAATGGTCTCCGTTCGGTACTTATCTCGCCACTTTCCATGCACAAGGAATCGTCCTCTGGGGTGGTGAGAAGTTCGAACGGGTTTTGCGTATCGAACATCCCGGTGTGAGTTATTTGGAGTTCAGCCCACGCGAATCCTACGTCGTCACGTACGCCCAGGATGACTACGGCCGTTTCGACAACACTCTTCGTGTCTTCGATGTGTTTACCGGAGAGTTAAAGAAGAGTTTCCAACCTTCTGGTCCCACGGGATCCGGCAGGATCCATGACTGGCCCTTCTTGAAGTGGTCCTATGATGAGAAGTACTTTGCCTTCTGTCGTGCCAAGGGTGATTGCATCAACATCTACAACACCGAGACCTTCCTAGTTGAAAACCAAATTGAGCTTCCTGGATTAGTGACATTTGAATGGAACCCCACGCGGAACATCGTTGGATATTATTGTGAAGAAAGAGTGAGTTTCTGGACTAAATTAGTTTCTCTAATTCTATAAATTATAGTTCGATCAAAATGCTCCTGCGGAAATTGGAATAATTGACTACCCATCGAAACAGAAACTTCGTGCTCAACGTATATTCTCTGTCTCTTCAGCTTCTCTATATTGGCAGAAGGATGGACAGTATTTGGGAGCTAACACTGAACGCTACTCTTCTCGTAAGATGAAGGACAATGAAGTCAAGCTCATTGGACCTACTTCTCACGTCGAGGTCTTTGATTGTACTGGAAAGGAGATTTCTGTTCAAACTTTCCAACTTCCGGAGCCTTTCATTCACTTTGGATGGGAACCGAAAGGAGACAAGTTCGCTGTTCTTGTGGGAAGTGGAAACAAAGTCACTCCTCTGATCTACAAGATTGATCCTGGAAAGCCTCAACCTGTCCAGCTTGGGAAACTGGATTCTGGTATTCAGTTGACGACTGTTAAATGGGCTCCTCAAGGTGGATGGGTAGTTGTTTATTCTGAAAACTCCACTGTTGGTCAAGCTATTTTTATTGATGCAAATGGACAAGAACCTGCTAGAACTCGTATTGTAGAGCATTCTTCGATGAACTTCGGTGAATGGGATCCAACAGGACGTTATTTCGTTACTGCTTCCGTTGGACATAATAGATTTGAAACAGGTTACAGAATTCATACTTTCCAAGGCCGTGAATTGTATAAGAAATCATTGGATGGTTTGACTCGCTTCAAATGGCGTCCTCGTCCTCATATCGTGATTCCTGAAGTCAAGGTACGCGAGATTAAGAAGAATCTCAAAGTGTTGTCGAAGAAATTCGAAGACGAGGATCGTAAAGAACAAGATAAGGCTTCCAAGGAGCTTATTGAGCAACGACGTAAGCTCATGGATGAATTTAACAAGATCCGCAAGGTGGCTGAAGACCGTTATGTTGTTGAAAAAGCCGAAAGAACTCGATTACGAGGTATGGTTATTTGGTTTTGTGGGTGTATTGATGAGTGTTTTCAGGTGTGGATAGCGATTCTGGATATAGTGAAGATGAATTTGTCGAAGAAACCATTACTGTTCCTCTTACTACTATTATCAAACCGTTGAAGGAAGAGAATACTGGCAAGGACTAGTCGACATAAGGATCCTCGTTTTGTCCGCTGCTTGAATTGAGAGTATTCGAGTTGGCGGATTGCTGCTTCCTTTTTTCTATTTAATTTATATCCCTTTGTAACGGCAACAACATGGAGTTCGATAATTGTTGTGTTGAACGACGTGGTGTAGCTGGGATTCTGGGACATTTCAACTTGGTGCTTCCAAATTGGCCCAGGTTTGAACTGGTGTTTTCGGAGCTAGACGACGTTTCGTGGTCTGCAGTATTGTTGTTCATTGTTGAAATGATGATAAAAGTGTTTCAACTACTCCGAGGTTAGAGTGTGAAAAGCTTCCATGAGGGATGGGGTTTGGGGATGTGGTTAGTAACTTGGATATGGATGTTCGGTTTCCAAATTATATCCTCGATGCTGGGTGGGGCTCGTTTTCACTGTGATTGACACAATTCAGAGATGATGTGTGAAGGAATACTGAAATTTCCTGGAATCTCGAGAAACTACTTTATGACAACCTCGAAATCGTTCATAAAACTAGAAAAACATCAGTAATGTACAATCAAAATGAAATAAACTCAATCAAAGTTGATATAATAACAATACAAATAGAATTACTTGGTCCAGGAAACTTTGGCCATCTCGTTGAATTCCGTCAACTTCTCCATCTGGCTGTTGAACCGTTCGACTCTTTCTCTATGTGAAATCGCGGCTCTTTCCTTCAGTCTTTTGGCGGCTGTTTCTCGTTGGCGTTTCTCGAAAGCCAATTCTGCATCGGTTTTCTTCACGGTAGAAACTTCGTCTTTTTTAATAGAGATGTCGACTTCTTGCGGTTCGACCTTCTTCTTCTTGAAGACTTTTCCTTTTTTCACTTTGAGAGATCCTTTGATGACAGCTTCGTTCTTCATCGACATGGTATCTGAAAATGAAAAAATTATAAATATAAAAAGTGCAAACCACGAAATCCATGGAAAAATCAAAATTATGAAAATCAGGAATAAAAACTCGTACGAAATGATCTCGACAAAAATTTCAAGGACTCTGGGTTTCCACTAGATCCTGGAAATTTATGGAATTGCCGAAGATTTCGAAATCTAACTATATTCAAGCAATCTCCGACGTTCAATAAAAAGAAAAGCTGGACTGCGCGATTTCTTCCGTTCGGAACCAACTTCAATTTTTCTGCTCGAGATGAGCTCGGATGTAGCTCTTTAACTTGGAGACCTTGACTTCTCCAAGATTCTTCATTTTCTTTGAGTTCTTCTCTGAGAATCCCGGATGTCGTTGTCCACAGTCCCTCGAGTTCTTCTTCGATGTTCCTATCTTTCTAATGTCGGATTTCGATCCTTCTCGGCTGCCCCAGAACAACCGCTTCGAATCGACCGTTTGAAACATAAACATGAAGGTTGGGACTTTTTATATATGAATTTCACTGATATAGTGTTTTCAGGCATTGTACAAATCCGTATGAATCGACCGGAGACGAAAAATGCAATTTCGAAAGCGATGTTGGAATCGGTTTGATTTTTTGAACATATGGATTCACTGTGTTTAAATTTCAGTTTTGCAATGCCATTGAAGAGCTGAAATTTGACAAGTCGGCCAGAGTACTGATATTGAGAAGTGATGTTCCGGGTGCTTTTTGTACTGGAGCGGATTTGAAAGAAAGAAAAACCATGCCTGTCGAAGAAGTCCCGAAATTCGTTGACAGAATCCGTCGATTGACTTCGGATTTGGCAAATCTCCCGATTCCAGTGATCGCTGCCATTGATGGATTTGCTCTGGGAGGAGGATTAGAGATTGCTCTTGCTTGTGATATCCGGGTTGCAACCAAAGACGCAAAACTGGGGCTAACAGAAACGAAACTGGCCATCATCCCTGGAGCCGGAGGAACACAGAGACTCACGAGAGCCGTGGGAGTGTCTAAGGCGAAGGAGTTGATCTTCACAGCCAAGATGATTGATGGAACGGAAGCCGAAAGAATCGGACTCGTAACCCAAGCCGTCGATGACAAAAGCTCCGTTCCTTATGCTGTGAAAATTGCCGAAGACATTCTCAAAAACGGACCTATCGCTATAAAAGTAGCCAAAACCGCTGTTGATCTTGGAGCTCAGACGGATCTTGTGAGTGGTCTCGTCATCGAACAACAATGCTACGCCCAGGTGATCCCCACGAAGGACCGTTTGGAAGCATTGAAGGCATTTGGGGAAAAAAGAGTTCCTAATTTCAAGGGAGAATAGTCTAGGAAAATTTTAAAATATTAGGCTGTACCATTTGTGATGTAAATAAAAAACTATAAAGAAAATAAGAAAACGAACGAGTTGAATTGCTCTCCCATATCTTACTGTTATGAATATTGTGTTTACATTATCGGCAATGCTAACACTATTTTTGTGTTAGTACCCATGATTGTTCTTTACACTGAATTCAATGTTGCTACTGTCACTACAAAAATGTTAATGCTGTTCTTTTCATTTTCATATTAATATTTCTAAACTTTCCAGATGTTTGGGCCTTCCAAAGCTTCTACAGCTCAGACCTTCGATATCAGAGAGGATGAGGAACAATATGAGAAAATGGTTGAAATCCTGGATCTCCTGATTTCCGCAGGTTACTACAGAGCCAAGATCCAAGGATTAAGTGCTTTCGACAAGATTGTTGGTGGAATGGTCTGGTGTCTTTCCCTTTGCGCAGAATCAGTTAATGTTGATCTTCTTTATTCCGAAAATTCTACAATTGGTCAAAAAATATCCTTGACGGAAAACATTGTTAAGGTCCTGCCTAATTTCAAATGTCCTCACGCCTTGGAACCTCACCAAATTCAGGGATTAGACTGCATCCATATTTTCCCAGTGATGAAATGGCTCGTGAAAGAAGCTATAGAAGCGAAAATAAGGACCGGAGATCAAGTCCTAAATCACGCTGTTTTCCAATTCAAACAAGAAGGATGGAATTTGCCCCCTGGATTTGAGATGTCTGAAAAAGAAGAAAAACCGAAAGCTAAGCCAAGGAGGATTTTGAAACGAACAGCGAACTTGGATAAGTTGTCCATATCGGAGGATGTGAAATGCACATTGATGGAATATGGACATGAAGCGAGTGATGTCATTGTTCTCCCGGAAACGGATCAAGAAGAAAAGAAAAACGAAAGGGAAAAGTTGGTTAAAAAAGATTTGGAAATTGCTGAAAGAATAAAGTCAGAACTTCAAGATGCGGATTTAAGTTCGAAGGGAAGAGTACCGGCGAGAATTGTGAATCAGTTGATTGATTCGAAGACCTTGGAAGAATTGGCAGAAATAGGTGAAAAAAGCGAAAAAAATCCAGAACAATTGAAAAATGAATTAAATTTGCTTCAAAAAGAAAGAGAAAGTTTGAAAAATGAACTTGTCGAGGAAGAGACGAAATTGCAACAAATGAAAACAGAAGCGAAGGAATTGAAGAAAAAGTATAAAGAACAACAAGGAATTTTAAATAAAGTTTCTCCAGAGTAGGTTTATTTTTATTGAGATTAACATTATTTATATACTTTTATTAGATTTACCGTGATTAATTTATTTTTCAGGAAATTGGAAGAGATTAAAGTTTTGTTGGATAAAGTCAGATCGGCAAAGCAGAACTACAAAAACTTTAAGAGAAATTGTAAAACGGCAATTGTGGAAAAGGAAACCAGGAATGATCTTCTGAGAGAATCAGAACCAGCGGATATTTCTGTGGTAGAAAAAGAACAAAGAAAAGAATTCGAGGGTCTTTCTACTCAGTTACTGAAACTTGACGAAGAGCTGAATTCTGCGAATCAAGAGCTGCTTCGATTGAGATGTCAAGTAGATGCTAATCCTTCTCAACTGGAAAAAAATCAGTATCAGAAAAGGTTTATGGAACTATACAATCACATGTCAAGTACCCACAGAGAGATCAAGGGTCTCTATAACCTCCACAATATGAACGTCGATGTGAAAAATTTCATCAAAAAAGAAATTGATCTTCTGAATAACATAGATGACTTGAAAGAAAAGGCGATTCAGGATTCTTACAGAGAATCATTTGTTCAGAATCTCCAGAGTATCCTGAAAAGCATGGACACGAATATGAACAAGATGACGGAGAAGAAACAGGATCTACAAAATAAGAAGGATAAACTCTACGATGATCTTCAGTCGATCGTCGACAAACAGAGGATCTACAACAACTCTCTGGCGGAATTCCAAGAAGAGTGTTTGAAAAACCAGCAACTTCGTGAAATAGTGGAAAGTAGGAAGTAGAGGTTTATGGATGGATGATTTGGTAATTTATTATCTGCATATCACTTATAAAATGAGAAACTTGTGGTTGAAATAATGAACTTTATGAATTTGGATTTCTCTAAGGAAAATATTTATTGATAAATAAGTAATCTGGTATTTTTAAATTCATAATATTGAGGTTTTTATGTATAAAATATAAGAATTGATTTTTATATAGTTTATATTTAATTTTCATGTACAAAAATTAAGCGGTTTTAAAGGGGCGATTTAATAATTTTCGGAGATTTCCAAGTCTTGAAAATTCTTTTAGCATTTGGTAAAAACAATTTCCTAAAATAAAATGGCACTTCATGCGCATTAAATTAAATCATTTTCGAAATGAAACATCATGTGTATGGAATTAACAATTTCTCAAAACATCTTCATGTGTATGGAATTGAACAATTTCTGAAATAGAGCATCTAGATTAATTCCTTCTGGTTGTTTTTCGATACGTGATTTTCCGACAATTGAACTTTATTTTTGTTTAAATAGATTTCTTAAATTATCAGATACCGTTTTCTTTGTTGCTTTTATTTCCTAAAGTAGAGTTCTGAAGCTGTGCTCTCTATACAGATTACACTAAAATGGACGTCATCCAAGTGGTGTTGCACTTTATAAAAATAAATCCAAAGTTGTATCTGATGGTTTACTACTTTATTTTTCTTTCATCAATTGTTTCTATGTTTTTTTTGTCGACGATATTAAAGTTCATCAAAGAATGCGAAGAAAGAGAAAGATTTAGATTTTCTATAATACTGAAGTATTACTTCTGGACCTTGTTTATCATGAGTATTTTACTATCTATCCACAGCTTTACTGTAGTGGTCATCTGGAGTGACGACTTCAATTTACCATTTTTCCCGTTTTTCTGGACGGGAATTTTCGATAGTACTTTCATGACAGTGATCCCGTTCACGGCTTTAATATTGACTCTAGAAAGATGTCTGGTGCTACTTTTGAAGGAAAAATTCAACCGTTTGTGGACTACAGCTTTATTTCGTGGAAGCATCTTTATTAATATTGTTGTTGCTGGGATGAATTTCGTAATGTGTATTTTATTCCATCAACAGAAATTACCAGAAGGTTGTATTGCTTATGGTTGCATATTATTCGATAATGCCCAATTGACTTTTACTTACAGTAAGACAGTAGGAGCAATTTTGAGCGCGAGTGTCGGGGTTTTGTTTATCCTCATGGTTTCATGGTTGAAGAAACAGCAACTCGGAATTGGGACGAAACTGAAAATCATTTCTGAAGCTGTGGTTCTCAGGACTACTGTCTTCGGGATATTTTGCGACCTCCTTCCTCATTTTTTGGGTGTCGTGGTGATCTACGTCACGGGAGATGTTCCCTTCAGATTCGTCGGACCCTACAGTAGGATTATCATATCCGTAGATGTTCTATTAAGTTCAGTGACGAATTGGATGATCTGCAGAAAAATAGGGAAACAAGAAATTATAACAAGAACGGACATAGTGAATATTTCTTAAATACAGGTACTATTTCATAAGGATAATTAACATTCCGTAAACATAATTATTATCATACAAAAATGGTAGACGAAGAATGTGAATGAGAGTATTGACTTGATAATTAGTGAAGCTTAAGTGAGCTAAGGAAGAATTAATGGTCTTTTACGGTCATACGACTACATCCTCCCGAAGTAACAACTTTTTATTGTTTTAAATCAATACTCTTTTTTTGGTAAAGGACCTTGTCCGCGGTTAAAGGTGCTTCATATTCATAAAAAAATTGGAAAAACATCTTAAAAATACACTGAAAGAAATTTTCGTGTTGGACCTGTAGTCGTATGACCGTGAAGGACCGAATTAATTTAGAAACAAGTTCTGAATTTATGTTCTAGCTAGTTTTCGATAATAGGAAGTTACAGTAATCCAGGGAATTTGTATTCAAATACCACGAGGGTTAGGCTTATGAAATACTAATACTTAAAATTATACTTTCTCATAACGCTTAATGAATAAAGTTCAGAGCGTTTTAGAAAACATAAACTTATATAGAAGCCTAATCCCTGCCAACTTACTTATCATAATATTTCTATTTACTCCAAAAGTAAGCCATAATAAATTTTCATAATTCACTGTATAGAATACTAAGTAATTTCTACTTATAAAAGTTATTCGTCATCCTTATTTCATTATTATGTCCACGAGTACGATAATTTATTTACTTGTTTATTGCTTCATCACAATCTCCTGCTTCATCTCCATGGTATTTCTGATAATGACTATGAAAATTATCCGGAACACAGAAAAGAAAGAAATATTGAGATTTTCCATAATTTTGAAGTACTATTTTGGGGTACTATTAGTCATGAGTATTTTCATGTTCATTCATACGAGCACTGTACTGATTATATGGAAGGATGATTTGCATTTGCCTATTGGTCCGTTTTTCTGGACTGGGGTTCCCGACACTGCCTTGATGGTTATTGTTCCTTTTGTATCTTGTATTTTGGCGTTCGACAGATGCCTAATACTCTTATTAAAAGAAAAATACAATCATTCTTTCACTGTGTTTTTGTTCCGTGCAAGTATTTTAATTAATATTATCGTTGCTGGAGCGAATATCGTAATGTATATCCTCTTCCATGAATCTGAGCTGCCAGAAGGATGTGTGGCCACGGGTTGCCTAGCGTCCTACTATACTCGGCTAACCTACGTATACACCAAAACGACCGGAGTAATCCTTAGCACAGTTATTGGGATCCTGTTCCTCATTCTGATTGCAAGGCTCAGAAAGAAAAAGTCTCTAATCGGAACCAAAGTGAGTGTCGTCGCTGAAGCAGTTGCTCTCAGAGTCGTTATTTTCGGAATATTTTGCGATTTTCTTCCCCACATCATTAATGCCATATGGAATTCCATCACGGAAAGTAATCCATTCGGACATATTGGGCCTTACAGTAGATTCATAATGGCTGTAGATCTCTTATTTAACTCAATAACAAATTGGGTAGTTTTCCTAAATATGAAGAAAATGACAACAGTGGAAGTTACTTCTACCGTTCATATCACCAAAATGTAAATTACTGATTGTGAAAATGAATAAAACTTAATCATAGTTGGTGAAATAGTGCATAGAAGATGAGGATGAAAATATTGTGAAAAAAGCGGAAAAGGAATTGGAAAGCTTCGAGTTGAATAAATTGTAGGTTTATCGAAGTTTTATCTCAATATGATGATTTCCTAATGTCCGTTTATTCCTTCTAAAAGTATGCAGCAAATATAGTTCAGTTTCCTGCCATTAAAGTGGACTAGTTGATTCCCTAATTGTTGAATCTGCATCTGGTGAAGGAAATAAGGATTTATGAGAACACAAACAACTAAAATACGAAGAACATGGGAATCAGCGTCATAAATTACTAATTCCCAGAGTTGTACTTTTATACCATATTTAGTGGATAAAATCTAGAAAATTCAGAGATAATTGGAAGCTTAGTCTTCAGCAATTCTTTTATCATAGACTTCCTATCTGGTTTGAAAGTAATTTGGAATCTAGAATCCAATCGTTCATTGCTACTGTGATTATTCCATGCAATATCAAAAAAGTTTTCCGTGGATAGTATTAATCCAATTTCAACACTATGGTAGCAAGTCCGATAATTTTCTTAAAAATGGAAAAAGTGACAACAATCTAAACACTTTCACTAATTGATGTCAGCAAAACTTAAATTGTAAATTACGAAAATAAAGAACTTAATCCACAGTTGATAAAAGAGCACATAAAAGATGAAAATGTAGCCTTGGAAATTAGTGAAACTCACACGAGTTAGGAGAAAACTGAGTTGCGGATTTCGAGGTAGTATTTAATTACCTCTAAAGTTTTTGAGAGTAGGAGATTGGAGTAATCCAATTGAGTTCCAAGTAATTGGGGTTTAAATAATTTTAGTTCAATTAATTTGGATTCAAGAAGTATGAGGATTAGTGTTATAAATTACTAATTCTCAGAGTTGTACTTCCATACCGTATTAGCGGATAAAATCTAGAAGCTGCAAATGTATTTGGAAGTTTAATCTCCAAAAACTCCTTTATCATAAAATTCTTACCTGATTTAAGAGTAAATTGGTATCTAGATTCCGCTAGTTCAGTGTTATTGTGATTACTGTATGCAATATCAAAGGATTTTTGTGCGCAGATATTATTCATCGTTCTGATTCCGATATTATGGCGGCGAGTTCAACACTCTTCTTCTTGGTATATTGTTTTATTGCCTTTTCTTCTGTCGTTTCTATGTCATTTTTAATAATGACTATAAAAATTATTCGAAAAATTGAGCGACAGGAAATGTTGAAATTTTCCTTGATCTTGAAGTACTACTTTTGGATGTTACTAATAATGGGTGCTTTATTATTTATCCACACAGGCACTGTATTAATTATATGGAGAGATGACCTGAAATTACCATTTGGTATTTTTTTCTGGACTGGAACTTTTGATACACCTTTCATGCCAGTTATTTCCTTTACGAGTTTCGCGCTGACACTTGACAAATGTCTGATACTTTTCCTGAAAGAAAAATACAACGAATCTTGGACCACATTTGTGTTCTGTGCAAGTATTTTGATTAATGTTATTATTGCTGGAGCGAATTTCGTGATGAATATTTTATTTCATTTACCAGAATTACCAGAAGGTTGTATTGCTTACGGTTGTGTATTGTTCACCAACTCTCAGCTGACTTACACATACAGTAGGACAATAGGAGTAATCCTTAATACAATTATTGGGATTTTGTTTCTCATTATTACTTCCTGGTTGAAGAAGAAGAAACCCGAAATAGGCACCAAAGTTAAAGCCATCGTCGAAGCTGTGATTCTAAGAATCGTTATTTTTGGATTAATTTGTGACTTTATTCCTCACCTTTTCGACACTGTAGCGCTCTCCATCACAGGAGACACTCCCTTCAGGTACATTGGGCCTTTCAGTAGGGTCATTATGGCTGTGGATCTCTTGCTGAGTTCGATAATGAACTGGCTGGTCTTTGCAAAGATGAAGAAAGTGGCGACAATTCAAATTACTAGCACTAGAAGTTAATGATGATGAAATACTATGATGAAGACGAAATAAGATTAACAATAAAAATATTACTCCAACAATTAATAAACATATGACGAGCAAAGTGACACCATTTGTATTTTTAGTATTGACCAAAAATTTATAAAATTTCATATCGAAAATAAGGAAACAATTTATTTCTTTTTTAATAATATTATTTTTCCAAAGCTTAATGATATTTATTTACTACAGCATATTAGGTCATGCGTACCAAATTACTTTTCTCTTCAAGCCACTTGGATTAGTTCTCTCTGGACAGTAGAATTACTACATCCTTCACTATTTTCTCAAAATCAAAATGTATTTTGTTATTTGAACTCAATTCTTGGAAAAGCCATATATTTTATTTTTAACTACATCTTCTCAAATATCGAATCCCGAGGTTCTACTTCAAATATAGGTACTGCACGGACAAATATAATTGACTAAACTTCAAATATTATCTCATCTCATGGCAGCAAGTCCTGAGTTGTACCTATTTGTCTACTACTTTATCTTGGTTTCCTCGATTGTTTCGATGGTGTTCCTATCGACCATATTATGGTTCATCAAGAATAAAGGAAATCGAGAGAGAATTAAATTTTCTATAATATTGAAGTATTACTTCTGGACCTTGTTTATCATGAGTATTTTACTATCTATCCACAGTCTTACTGTAGTGGTCATTTGGAGGAATGACTTGAATTTGCCTATTGTTCCTTTCTTCTGGACAGGGATTTTCGACACTACTTTCATGATAGTAATCCCGTTTACATCTTTTATTTTGACATTGGATAAATGTCTGGTGCTCTTATTGAGAGGAAAATACAACCACTTCTGGACTTTAGCATTATTTCGTGGAAGCATTTTGATCAATACCATTACTGCTGGGATAAACTTCGTAATGTACATCCAATTTTACAGACCGGAATTGCCAGAAGGATGTGTGGCCACGGGCTGTCTAGTGGGTCACTACGCTCAGCTGAGCCACATATACAGTAGGACAATCGGAGTAGTCCTCAGCACTATTGTCGGAATCTTGTTTCTCATCACCACTTCCTGGTTGAAGAGGAAAAAACCCGGAATTGGGAGCAAAGTGACGGCTATTGCTGAAGCTGTAGTTTTCAGAGCTGTTATTTTCGGACTGATTTTCGACTTTCTTCCTCACGTTGTCAGCAGTATATGGAACTCCATTGCAGCCGCCAACCCTTTCCAGTACATCGGACCCTACAGCAGAGTCATCATGGCTGTGGATCTCTTATTAAATTCCATAATGAACTGGATGGTTTTCATCAAGAAAAAGAAAAAGAGAATAACAACAGTGCAAGTTTCTACTACCCTAAGGGTTCAGTGATGCTGATGCTTCGAATTATAAAAATAAAACTTCATGTGGAATCGGCGAAATAATATGTGGATGATACAAACAAAGGCGAAAGATTAATATCAAAAACTGAGAAAAAAACATTCAAAATTTAACAATTAAACTTAGTGGGATTTGTATAGATTTAAAGACCAAGCGTTTTTTCGTATTTGTTTCTCGAATTATGGAGTAAAATTTAATATAATTTGCTATTATCAAAGTGATCTACCCCCACATAAAATAATGAGTCTGATATTTTGTAACTCATGCTTTTAATAACATAGAATTTATTGTGTGTTGATGTAAAGAGAATAAAGTCCCTTACTAGAAAATCTATGACTCGATTTCGTCAAGATCAGGAATACACTGTTTTATTATTAAAAGTATATGAGAAATAAAGTAATCAAAAATTAATTTCAAACTTACTGTTCAAGAAACATTTAGTAACTAATATTTTTGGAACTTCTTTAAAGTTTGCAGAAATAAATTCACGCCTCGAATTTTACTTTTTGTAGCATTTTAATCACAGGTTTGGAATTTGACTGCAGTAAATTACAACTTAGAGGAAGACATTCGCTTTTTACTAACAGACTCTCTGACACACAAATGAGATGTCATACGCAGGTACCTATATGGCAATCATCCAGCTCAGAAACGATAAGAAAAAATAAATTCAGCAATATTAGTTTCTGAATCCCGTTTGTGTTATAATTACTGTTGCTTGTTGCTCTAGAGAATCTAGTTTCCTAAATTCACAGTAACACCGGGTATTCGGGATCCGGTGAACCTACAGTAAGTTGTATCACCACTCTGATCCCAGCACTATGACAGCGAGCCCTATACTGTATTTAGTCATTTATTTTTTTGTTGCAACTTCATCTCTTATCTCCGCACTTGTCTTGATAAAAGTCACAAGATCCATGCGGAAGATTGAGCGAAAGGAAAAGTTGAAATTTCCCTTAATTTTGAAATATTACCTTTTTACACTACTGATAATGAGTATTTTATTATTCATCCATACGGGAACTGTGCTTATCATATGGAAGGACGACTTAAATTTCC
>VOSG01000495.1:5113-26168 GCA_009761265.1 Halicephalobus sp. NKZ332 | reverse complement strand
AAAAAAGAACTGCTTCACTCTTTCTAAAAGTCACTAAATTCATACAATTAATTTTTTAAATACCACTAAATTAAATTTTATCGTAATCAACTTCAACTTTTCGTCTTCAGAAAATCTGAATTTTATGAAATATGACTTTGACTAAACAATGTTTTTAAAATATACAGTGGTAAATTTAAACTTAGCCAATAGTAACAACGAATAGTTGTCGAAATGGTGAAAAATGAGGAATTTGGACTTTTCACATGGTGTTGGAGCAAGTTCAGTCTGGCTTAGTTGGGGGCTGCTGGTCTCATCAAGTTGTGGGGGTAATCTCCTTTCGTTTTGGGACTGAAGAGCAAGTTGGAGCGGTGCGGAATGGGGTCGTGGGGTCCTGGAGTCGGCACGTGGCCGGCACAGTAGACCTGGAAATACGGGGGTTTAAAAAACCAACAAAGTTTAATGAAATAACAAATAATGGTTTAGAGCGGTTCAGTTTAGTGACCATCCGAGATCGTTTTAGAACTGTCAGTTTTGACAGCTCAAAAATCTTCTCGAATAGTGATTGAGAGATCTCTCAAATTTTTTCATCGGTATTTTTCTAAATGCTAAATATATAATAACTAGAATGATTTCATATTTCTTTCAATCACTACTCGGACCTCTTGTTTGAACTACTACTTTCTTGGATGGTGGCTGAATGAAATAATTTCCTCATCCTTTATATCAATTGGAAGAATCTCTATCATTATTCTCATTCACCATCTCTGTAATGATAAAACTTCCATATACTAATAAGGAATACACATCCTCAACTTCAGTCACCATCCAAGATCAGTATGATAATTACTCCTTCATCATTGCCAATGAGTACAAACCTCCAAATCCTGAGTATCATTTCTGTTATTATGGTAAGTTTTGAGCGAGAGCCTCGTTCCGCAGATCCAGCACTTGAAGCATCCTTTGTGGAAAAGGACTCCATCCTTCAGTGGGCCCATTTTATCATTGAAATAAGTCGGTCTCTTGCAACGAAAACAAGGTTCCTTCATCTTCTTAGTTTTTACCTAAATATTAAAAATTAAATTCGAAAAAAAATTTAGAGACGCGTGGGAGTGCAAAATAAGACCTTGACGTAAAAATTATTGTAGAGGAAAAATGTGGTTGAAAGAAAAAGCCCGAGTTGTGGAACTGGCGTCCTCAAGTTTGAAGGAGTTTTCTTCAGGTTTGAGAGCAAGAGAAATCAGAGAGATCCATGCTTTTAGAGATGCAGAGCGATTGACTGCGCAAGAACCAGGAACGCCTATGCAAACAGAGGAACCAGCAGTAAAGCAGGATCGAGTGCGGGAAAGAAAAACGTCCCGAAAACAGCTTCTAGAAAGAACCATAAGCGGGTCTGTAAAACCATGAATAGACAAGTTTCGAGATCAAAGTAGAGGATATGCATGGTTTGCAGAGCAAAAAGTAATTGTATTTCTAGGTTATTGAAGAGGAGGAATAATAGACTGAAAAGTTGATCAAATTTAAAAAGCGACATTTTCCGATAATATGGTCTAGTGATCTAGAAATCGATTTCAACCTAAGAATCCAAGACTTGAGAAACACTTTTATTTTTAACATTTTTATAAAGAGTAAGACAAAGCTCACCGCCCTCACTAACCAACTCCACAACGTCTTCTGCACCCCACCAACTTTTTATTTGTACAGGAAATGGAAAAAGAAGCGACAAATGATGAATTCAAAAAAGAAACAATGGAAAACACAATCTCTTAGACAAACCGAGTTGCATCTCCAACTTTTTGGCAAATATTTATTATTAGAAAGCGGTTTTTAGAAAACAAATAGGTTACGTTTGTTGATGGAATGATTACGAAAAAATGGAATAAGGAATATAAAAATAGAATAAGGGGAATTGAAAGAAGTTCGTCGATAAAATTAAAGTTATTCATTTTCCCGAATTTTACACAAATCCATACAATTTCTAATGTCATTCCAGAAATTTTAAACCCATTTCCATCTCCGTTAATGAAATTCTAACCACGATCATTCCCAGATCCTTAAAGCCCAATTCCTCTTTTTCGGATTTTTTTTCAAAGGGTTCCCATACTATTGTGAAAAAAACAAAGATCCAGGATCTCTTTTATGGACTGAAATCGAGCTGAATCTGATTTATCGACGAAATGTTCCCCTCATCGCACTCTAGAGAACAAACAAAACGAGGAGCCTTAAGTTTTGACAATACATCACATTCCAGGACCGGCTGGAGCTTGTTCCTGGACAACTAGGCTAAAAATAAGACAAATTTGTCCGAGGTCAAGATGTCAAATTTTAACTAGTGGATAAGGAATAATTTTTTCAATCAATTGTTAGACAAATATTGGATCGACGACTATCGGTCAACTGTCTAAATAACGGAGAAAAAGCAGACAAGGATATTGGTTTTTACTCAAAAAAAAGAATTAAATGAAATTAAACTTCGTACCAAAGATGAAAACAGAAATCAAAAATAAATAAAGGGGAATGATAAATGCGTGAAGATTGGATCAACAATGGGTTTATCTTCCTGCAGCCGGGAATTAAGAAGGATAAACATTCTTTAGCTACTTGATCCAATTTGCAAGAGTTGGAGAGGTGTTTGAGATCAGTAAGTAAGTCAAGGAATTCGGGATGCGAAATTATAGATCTTCTTTGTCACGTGAGCATACTGTGGCCTACTATTTAATTATTTTTGTGTGTAAAGAAGTTTTTAAATTTTAATAATGGTGAATGTTTTGTTCAAATTACATCATAATAATTTCATTACCTTATATGAATCATAATCTTGACCTTTTTTTATCAAGTATAAAGTCAAATCAAAGCCATATAATTCTGATGGATCAAAAAGTAGCGAAATTCACGGGAATTTAATTCAGGTGTACACAACTTCTGAACGTTTACAGTTTATCACAGCTGGTTTGACAGCTCTGGCAAATAAACAATGGAGTTTGGACGAACCAAAGTTCGATTTCAAGAAAATATCCGTTCTGACAAGAAGTGCAGAAACAAGTTGTTCATTTCTCATTATCCAAGTCATCAAAAACCACACGGAAACGAATAAGGAACTCCTCATCCACCCGTTCCCGAAATGGAGATAAATGAAAGTCAGATTGATATTAACAATGATTCATTTTCTTCATTTGCCAACAACTTCAGAAAATAAGAATCAAAAATGGAAAAACTACAGATCCAGAAACCCCCGATATTCAGTCCAAAATAAAGATAAGAAATAAAACTATCCTGAAATCACTCGAGAACTTATCTCTGGATGGGGATACTAAGAATCTTATCCGTAAATATTGGAATAAAAGGGAGTAAATATTTAAATGTGAATTTCAGTCATTTCGTCAATCACTTGTTCGGAATAAAAGTACCCCCAAAAGGAAACATTTTTGATCAAGTTTTCGTTTGGAATGTCTCGAAGGGAATGATTTTATGAAGATTTCTTTCCCTTTTCACTAAGTTCTTTTTCAACACTATATTTTCTTATTAATTTAATTTTTCTTTTTTGAATTTTATCTTTCATAATTGTATTATGAATGTTTTACGAATTCGATATATGAGTCATTACTTTGGACGTTAATCTCGTCTCTTTCAGATGAGTTTTTTCCAAGGAATCAAGCGGACCAAAAAACCGTCTCATTCAGATTCCGATGAAGAAGATCACCCCAAAACTGTAACAACAACGAAGAAGATTGAATTCAGATGCACAGAACCTCTGAAGGTTTGTTGTTTTTATAAATATTTTTTAATTTAATTCCTCCAGAACACGTTTTCCTCGGATTTGTTCGTCCTTGACAGCGATGGAGACTCGAATGAAGATTCCAAAGAAGAACCAGAGCCTCCGAAAGTATCCCAACAACCAAAACAATCGAAGAAAAAGTCGGTGATTCCAGAGAACATTCTCGAAGATCCAGATGTAAAGAAAGTGGGGTTTTTAAGGTTTATTTCCATATATCAATTCCCTATTTCTAGTTGATGTCAAAGTCTGTAGTGAGACCAGGATTTGATTCCAAGCCAGCAGAAGAAGTTGTACTCAAATCGAGGAGGAGGATGAAGAAAGAGAGGAAAGAACAACGGAAACAAACTGCCGGAAGAGATTGGTTCGACATGCCCGCTACGGAGTTGACGGAGGAAAGGAAACAAGATCTGGAACTTTTGCAAATGAGAAATGCCTTAGATTCCGCCACTTTCTACAAAAAGAGCGATCGTCAAACTTTACCAAAATACTTCCAAGTCGGCAAAATCGTGGAAACGAAGGCGGATTTCTATTCCGGCAGATTGACCAAGAAGGAGAGGAAGAGAACCCTCCTGGAGGAGATGATGGGCGACTACAAGACCCTCGAGAAAACAAAGAAGAAGTTCGACGACATCCGTGCCAGGAAGGCGAAAGTAAAAAAACTCGGAAGCAGTGCTCCAATCACGATGTCGAAGACGAAAAGAAGAGCTTTGAAGAAAACCAAATCCTGAGAAATCTTCATTCTTTTTTGTTGAGTTTGTTGGTTATAAAATACTTTACGAATATTTAAATCTGGGTTGTTATTTACAAAATCTAACAATGAGTGGCTTCGTAAGAACACCTCCAACAAGAGTCCCTGTCGTGGTTGGGGCCCCGGTACCAGAGGCAGATCATGTAGTGGAGGATTCTCTGGTAGGCTTGGGCGGAGTTGAGGGAGTGGTTGTTGATCATGAGCCAAGGATCACTTCTCTTGGGATCAGGAGACAGTTTAAGTTGGTGAGATTCTGCCCTGATGACGGAGTAAGTTTCCCATTCAGCGGAGTCTGCGCATTTTCTGAAAGATTTTCATATTTTTTTATTTAAAAATTCCTAAAACTCACTGGACACTGGTCTTGAGATTGGAGTTAAAATTCTTTTGTAAGTAGTGGCATCTGTTGTCCCAGGCACCTCTCATGCCTCCGGTGGTGTTTCTGTACTCCAGGAGACAGAGTAATAAGGTAGTTCTCTCCTGAGGATCCTGGATCCTGCTCGCAACACATTCTTGGAGGGCATGTTCCTGACATCTTATGTCTTTATGATTGCACTTCGGGGTGGGGGCAGGTTCGAGTTCCAGAACCACCTTGGGGTCTTTGCGGAAGTGGGGTTTCAAGTAGTGCAAGATATAGTCGACGGAATGCTTCAAATTGGAATCATAGATGAACTTCAGGTTTATCGGACGTCCGTAGATGGTGTTGTAGTAACTGGAACATCCTGTGGGGTTGTAGCATTCCTGAGTGAAGACGGGGTCCGAACACCAAAAATCGGGGGGCAGTTGACATCTCGAAGGAGGAGTGTGGGTGGGAGCGATGAGAGCGAGAGTCCTGTTCCAGATCCTGACTTTATCTCCGATGAACATCTGATAAGCCTGCATATGGATATGAGAGTGATCGTTGATTCCGATGTTCGGGACGAATCTAGGATTATTCAAAATCTTCGAAGTCTCTATTTCATCCACCTTCTGGAGATCGTCGCCTTGGGATCCCTGAGCGCAGTGGAGGATACTGGCCTGAGCTTCGGGAGGGGTTTGGACTCTCTCCATACATTGCACCATCGTTCTCTCCGGGACAGCTTTGTACATCATGCTGCTCATGAAGCAATTCAACAACTTTCCTGCTTTCTCTGAATTGTAGAGATAGTACAGAAGACCACAGGAAAGAAGTCGGTTCCCGGAGCACTCCCTAGCCCCATGGTGACACCGGACTCTGTTCTCATAGTCCCTCTTCGCGAGACCCCAAGGAAGAGCCTTGAAGTCCACCATCGGAAGCAGTTCTCTCTTCGAAAGTAGCTGTGGGAAGAGGCGGTAGACGACGAACTGCTGGGAATCAGGACATCCGGCTTCGAAGGCAAGTCGGAGTTTCAGGGGCTTATGACTTCTGGCGGCCTTGTATTCGTCACAGTACTTCAGGGATCCTGTGCAGGCCAAGGCGATCTTCGGATGATCACACCAGAAATCAGGGGGAAGGTCACAGACTGAGAAGGACGGGGTTACTTGGAGAAGGAGAGGAAGGAGGATTAAAAGCAGTTTCATCCTGAAAAAAATTGAGATGATCGAAATAATGAAACCACAAAATCGCGAAAAACTCCTTTGAAAAATCTTAAATAGTGATTGATTCTGGTGAGACATCTTGTTCATTCGCTATTTAAGATGGTTTATGGAGTCCTTGAAAAAACAATTTCAATGAGGAATTTTAATAATGATGGAATTTAAGATCATATGGTCACTTTATAAACTAGTTCGGAAAGTTACAAAAAATTATTTTAATGTTCCCAATGATATTGTTTTAAATATTTAAAAAAACTTCTTAGTGATTATGTAAGAAAAAGTTTAAGCTTTAAAAATAGTGATTTCAATAAAAATCTTAAATCTAAAATAAAACCGACGATGGCTATTTATTTTCCATTTTAATTGCTCTTTCAATCACTTCTGAAGTTACCCAAACAATGACTAGTTCAAAAGTAGGTGGTCAGAAGGAAAACAATTGATTCATCCTCTATCGATGAGATAGATTTTCGTCATTTTCTCAGATAAAGTAAAAACCAGTACGAGTAAACAAAGAGTCCAAGTTGCAACTACGATTGAAATCAAGAAAGGATTAGTCAGGATTACTGAAACTTGAATCAACAAAAGTACTTTTATTCAAAGTTATGTAGTTTTATTCACCGAAATGGTCTCAGGGGTTACTTAATTTTAGGTAATGATAGTAGTCATTAAAATTAGATCTTTTACCCAGTAAAAAGTCCTAAATAACAGTCTTATTTAACAAAAATAGTCTCAGAGGCTACATAATTGTATTCGTCAAAAGGATCCTGAAAGCCATTTAACTCTATTGAATTAAATCTTAAAAAACTTTGTTCACCAACACGATGGAACAGAAAAGAGAAACTAGAAAGATCTTTATTCAAAATTGATTTCACTTTTCTCTGAAAAAGATGAGATAAAAACTGATTTATCGTTCCATCTTTCCTTCTTCCGATAGTCTAGTGTTTCTAATTAGGAAAAATAAGGAAAAAAATAAAAATAATAATGAAGAAGAAAGAGAAAGGGGCCACTTGACCGGTCAAACTAGTTTTTCTCTTTTTTGGAAAGTGAAATTTTATTAACCTTTGGAAAAACAAAATTTAAACTCCTCAGTAAATAAAATTTACCAATTTCTAGAAAAATGACATAAGCTTCTTGAGAAATGAGATTTCATCAAGTTTTTGAAAACAACATTTGCGAAGTAGTTCTTTATACTCTCTTCCAGACCTGATGAAACTTTCCTACAGTTTAAAAAAATAGAACACTCCAGAATCTAGTTCAACCTTCTGCAAGAGATACTCCGAACTTCCAATTTCAAATTTCTAAACATAGAAACTCTCTCCAAGGGAAATCTAGAAGATCAACTTCTACCTTTAGAGTGATCTCAGAACGAACGTTCAGAACTTTAATTCTTAAAATTTCGGAAATTTCTGTCCGGACAAACTCAGATCAACAACAACTCTCGGTTTTTGTAGTAGTTGAGTTCTCGCGGTTTGGGGAACGATTTATCTTTATGTACTTGGACCTTGGTGACGTTTTAGAAAATTGTTTTCCGATCAGACATTTTTGCCGATCAAATCGTGACTTGCGTAAATTACCAAAACGGCTTGGTCGATAAAAATAGTCCGAATTTGAACCTAATCACAAGATCAATGAACAAACCCGAGAGAATCGAGAAGACAGGGTGACTCCGATTGATGTAAGAAGGACATTCCAAAATAATCACGTTCAGGAATTTTTGGTAGGATTCTGTCCATTGATCAAGAAAAAAGCAAAATTGGTCATAAGGTTGGAATTATTTTCAATCTTTTATGCCCTAGCGTAAAAATAGAGATCAAAAAAATAAAAATAAAAATATTTATTGTGTTTTAGAAATATAAAACTAGAAAACTATTTAAAATATAAAAAAATATCAAGACTTGAAGCAGGATGTAAAATCAGAACAGCAAAAGATGATAAGTTTTATATGGAACTAAATTTCGTGTTGAGATTTCTATCAAATATCATTTTATATGAAATTCACCTTCATGAAAATCGAAATAGATTATTTCTTATTATTCTGTATCCATGATATTGATCAGTTAAATCATCTTTGAGAAATATCTTTTTGTGAAAATAAAACTATTTTAATTTCCGTCGGAATTTCGAAATGATTTTTAGTCCTTAAAAAATAGTTTTCGTATTGTTCGAGCAAATGCTCAAGATCTTTTATTTTTCATCCTGATTTGTTCTCTTAATTTTTGCTCGAAAATAAGAGAATCCGATGACCGTGAGAACTTCCATAATCGCGTGTCGAGGAAACGAAATCGGATTTTTAATTGTTTACAGTTCTCGACCATTTAAAAAAATATTCGTTTTTTATATAAACTTTACTGACTCAAAAAGATTTTAGATTAAGTTTTTTGTCGAATACAATTAATTTTCTTTAAACCAAAAATGTATGAAAAATCAAAAATCCTAAAATTTTGTGGACTGCTCTAATGCAGATGAACTTCAAACAACAATGAAGCATATTAGTATACACTCATGAGACATATTAATGTACTCCGAATGTATCACAAGTGCACAACCTATATCTAAGCTTTCGATTAAAATTACTTTTTAAAACAGAGAATTTTAAATAAGTGATTTTCATTAAAAATGACTAAACAATCTTTACACCTTGAGGGGATAGAAATCTGTGTGTTCCAAGTACGTAGTAGAAGTTCTATATTTGCTCACAGCTGATCTAATCACCTGGTTCAAGGCCGTTTTTGGCGAAAAATAAATGATCTCAAACATCATTTCCAGAATCTACAAAAATTCCAAGGTCGTTTTTAAAACAGTTACTCTAAACATCACATTCCTCAGATCTGTAACGCCCGAAGACTATTTTGATGTGAGAAATTTATTCTGAGAATTATATCGATGGAATTCTTAAGATTCAAGATCACTGTTAATTTAGAATAATATTCTAAAATTGTTATTTGAACTTATAAAATCAAAAGGTCGTTTTTGGTCAAAAATGAACTCTCCAAAATATTGTCTTCAGAATGCAAACCTTTAGGATGGTTTTTCATCGAAAACAAAATATCATCGATTCCTTGTGATTAGAACCTATAAACATAAAGTTTTAGAGTTAAGATCAAACCATTCCAAAAACAATACTCTCAAATCTTACAAATTTCAAGGCCTCGAATAAAAATTAATATTTCTTAATTCAAAGTTACAGTATTAAGATACAGTTTTTGATCAAGATCAAAACACTTCAATTACCCCAGTACTAAATTCTGCAAATTCCAAGGCCATTTTTAACAGACAGAAATCACCCAGACACATTGTCGCCAAAAGCTGTAAGACCCCAATTGACGATCGAAAAAACGGTCAAGACCGACTTCCAGCTGATCAATTTCTTTTTTCCCGAAATCAATTTGATTGCCCTTGATTTTCAAATTCCACTGATTCTTTTGACCAATTTCATCAATAAAGTGCTCTTTGAAAAAAATTGAATCGGCTTAAACCGAAAATTTCTTAATTTTCCAATTTTTTGTTAAACACGGATCAAATTCCTTCCCTGGTTGGGATTAATGCTTCCGAGGTTGTTTGGGCCCGACGGGAAAGGTCAGTAAGCACTCGAGAAATCTAATTTGTTGAGGGTTGGCGTAAGCACTTGAGAAAGGTCCGACGTGAAGGAAGTGTTTGCTTGGTCAGTTTCCCAACGAAACTCAGTTTAGAAATGGCGGCTTCCTTTTGTCCATCCTTGTCCTGTGCTGGCTGTTTATCAGAGAGGATGGGAAAGAGAGGTTTAAGTTGACGGATCACTCGATGGACGGGGTGATGGATCCGTGGAGGGGTTGGTGGATCACTCAAAGGATAGGTTGATGGATTCCTCGCTGGATATGTTGTGGAGAGACAATGATCATTCCTTTAGGAATAATTTTAGTGTCACGCAGTGGTGGATCAGGGAATTGTAATGATCGACGTGATTTTACAATCCTCCTCGATGGACTCCTTGATGAAAGGGTTGCGCAATATCACTTTTCTGACTCTTCTAAATTTCTCTTGGATAATTAGTGGTAATTAAATATCTGAATGGCTCAGATTAAATTTTTATGCTCCTCTCGATGGAGGGCTCGATAAATGAGTTGCGAAATATTGGTTTTACTTGCCCTTACTATTCTATCCTAGATAATCCATTACACTTGAACATTTCACCCTTCAAAGTTTGAATTTTTTTACCATTTTTTCGGTCAAAGTTGGATTTCTTTACAAAATACAGCAAACTTTCACGAATTGTGTTTTTTTATGCTGTATTCCACGTATACTAATGCTTACAAGCCCGAAAAGTCGGATTAATCAAACTTATTTGTTACTTCTCTTTTAATTCGACCTTTGACTTGCGCAATCTTCTATGTTTGGGTTTCTCTCGGTTTCTTTCGGATTTTCTTTTAGTTTCTTTCTCATTCTTTTGGGTTTCTCTCGGTTTCGCGCATTATTACATCCTCACGAGTTCTGACACTCGGCTAATATCGTTTTTCTTCGTTCCATTTGCGGACCTGTCTATGGAAAACGTGTCAAAGTTGTTTGACTTTATCGAACTTGAAGAAAAGCATATTATTTATATAATAAGCTAGCTTCTTCAGAGTTCCGATTCGGAAGAGTTCTCATTAATTTTTAAAGATTAGTGTCTTTAATTGTTGACATAGCTGAGCTTGGGAAACCTTTGTTCTTTATAAGACTTTGTTTCTCCAAAGTTTTGGTCTGAATTTGGAAAGCCTTATATTATTTATAAAGATTAATCTCTTTAATTATTGACATACTTGGACTTTAAAGACTACATTCTTTATATAAGTGTAGTTGTTAAGGGTTTGATCTAGTTGAACTAGAAAAAGTTACATTGTTTGCTTAACAAATTCACGTCTTTGAGATCAAATTTTGTTGTAGTTAAACAAACTTTGTTTTTAATAACTTTATTTTTTAAATTTCATTTTTCATAAGCTTATTTCCCAAAATTCGTTCGTGTTTCAAAGAATTAAAGTTATCTTTACACTGGATTTTCAGAATAATGTTCTGGGGATATCTCTCAGTGATTTTCTTCGTCGGATTTTTACCGAGCAGTACTGTGGGACAACAACAGTATGCCGAAGGGATCGGATACGTCGGACCATCCTGTGCCGTCGTGGTGGGTTACTGTAGTGAAGAAATTAAAATTAAAACCAATTCTAGGAAGGAAACCTCTACATCCACGGAATTCTCGTGAGAGCTTTGAACGAATCCGAAATTATTCAATTCGAAATTTACCAAGACGGATTAGCCAAGTTGAAGAAGTATCAATCATCCCCTCCAGCGTGAGTTTTTTGGATTTGAGTCCTTTCTAAGGTTGGGGAAATTAAAACTAAATTTACAGTGAGCACAAGAGAGTCGAGATGCCTCCTCCGGTGGTCCCGGCCTTCTGTGGAGGAATGTCGGACAACACCGAAGTCGTCCTCAAGGGCTGTGTCGTCAGAGACAACAGAGTCTTCATCAAGGGAAAACTCATCCGACCTCTCAACAGCCTCGAACGAGACACCATCAACAAGCTTCTGACAGCGAGATCAGCCTTGGCCAGTCCTCCTCATGCTCTGTTTTTCCAACGAAAGAAACGCGATGTTGAAGATGGAAAGAAAACAGAATCCGAAGAAGCTGTCAAGCAAGCTCAGAACGACGTCGCTGAACTACTTCAGCAGTTCTTGAAAGTCAATGCTACCGTAGCGAAGAGATTCCTGCCTGTGGCGAAGATGTCGCCGTTGTTGAACGAGTTGAGTGAAGAAGCCTCCAGGGTCACCGAAGCCCAAAACGGACAAGAAGAAAGTAAGTCGACTCCTCACAAATACCAAAAATCCTTGGTGTTCTGTGACTTTTCGTTCAATGTGGATTTTTCCAATTTTAGTCAATTGGATGATTTCAGCTCACCCCAGAGAAGCCAGAACAGCTTCAGATTCCAACTTCCAAACTTACAATTTCCATTCCCAGCCCTTCCAGATGCCCGTCTTCCAGTCCAACGTTGCGGAACAACCCTTCCAACAACAACTTCCAGAACTGACCCCCATGCCGGCTTTCGCTCATCCTGCAGGCAACGAACCTGATCCTTTCTTCGAGCCTCACTCTTTCCACTCTCTGCCAGCGGCCCAGACAATGAATAACAACCAGTTCTTTGGACCTTCTAACACAGTACCCTTGATGGTCACCAACGAACCTCAACAAACCTCTGCCTACGTCTTCAACGGACCCGATGGACAACCCATCGAGATCAGAGGAAACATCAGGCCTGGAGACAGGATGACCATCGGAGGAAAGAGCTACGTCGCTGTGACTATCGACGAACTCAATCCTAGCCAGTTGAATCAGTTGGGCAACATGTTCGGAAACTATCAACCCGGAGTCATTCAGAACCAAGGAAACACCAATTACGGTATGTTTATTGACATCTTATGACAACAACAGAGGTATCTGAATAGCAATTAGGAAAGATTGGCGGTTTTGAAAATGATCACTATCCATAATCATTGAGGCTAGATTTTCGGTAATGTCGCAAATTGTCAGATAGCGATTAAAAGTGCTTAATTTTTAAAAATTACTACTGAAGTCGGAGCAAACAGCAACTGAAATGAAAAGATGAATGATCAACATCAGTCACTATCCAAGCCAGTTATTAAAGTTACTCGATGCTGATTACTTTTAAGATTTGATGACTTTCTGTTTGTGCTTCCTCCAATATTTATCCGACCAAAAGTTCATTTCCCCAAGCAAAGTTTAAAGGTTGCTTTCAAAGATCGAGTTTTTGCTGATTTTGTAAGTTTCAAATTTCCAAATCTTGCGCAATGTTTGAAGTTTACAAAAATAAGATCGGAAATCTGTAAACAAAGAAGTACAAAAGACTAGTCTAAGATAAATATGAATATGTGTAAAACAAAATAGTATTTTACATATACAAAGTCAATACCAATATGAAATAACTAATTTGTCTTCAGGATCCTTCGTCGGAAACCCCAGTGTCCCGGTCCAGAATGCCTGGCAATCAAACTTGAACAACTTCAATCCCCCACAAAATCAACAAAACTCCGCTTTCGGACAGAACTTCGCTTCCCAACCGAAGGTCCGCTACCACCCAGGCAAGGGACTCGAGACCCCTCAGACGAACCCCGTCCCTGTCCTATCCCAGGAGGCTTTGAATGCCGGAATGACGATCATCAACCAAATGCCTCATCAAATCTGCACTGCGCATGTTTCCAACCCTTTTTGGTTCCTGGAAAAATAAAAATCGAAAAATTGGAAAAATAATTCCAACTTTTTTGGTTTTTGAAAAAAGTGAAAATCAAAAAATTGGAAAAAATGAAATCGATGCGTACGTGTAATTTTTTAAATTAATTTTTAATAATTGATTAATAATCCTCAAAAATCGTTGTATCTGTTAAATCTTTCTTAAGAAATATTTTTATAATCTCCTACTTAAATATTAAGTGCAATAAAAATTGAAATTTTCCTAAACTATGTTCTCAGTTAAAATTTTGTAATTGAATTCCAGAGGTATAAATTTCAGGTTACAAAAAAGACCAACACTCTCGCTCAAAAGTACTCGAACAAAATCTTTCGTGCAAAAGTACTCAAATAAAATTTTCCATTTGGGAGTACCCAGGTGGAATTTTTCGCTCAAAAGTACTCGAACGGAGTCTTCCGTTTGGGAGTACTCAAACAAAGTTTTCCACATGGGAGTGCCTGAATGAAATTTTCTGTTCGAAAATGCCCGAGCAAAGCTTATTTTTTAATCTTAAATTTATGTCTTCATCTTGTAAAAAACCGAAAACTCAATTTTTTTAAATTGATGATTGGACACAACTTTATTGTTTACTGTGCTCCGAACACGAATCTACGTGCGTTCTGTCCGAGGATCAAAAATTCACGTAACAAAATCCACAAAACATTTTTTTGTAAATAAACTCTCGATTATAATATGGCTAAAAATGGGATGACGAGGAATATATTTGAAAAAGTTTTGTAAAATGTTTGCTCAAATAAAAATGAAGAAAGATGATTGTTGCTTGTATTCCAATTGTGCTCGACTCGGGTCTTTGAGCTTCAGCTGGTCTGGATGAACTTGAATTGTATAAACTCTGGAAGGGAGATCAAAAGACCGAGGAGACAATAGGGGAAACTGGAGTCTAGAAGGTTATGGACCTATGTTGGAATCCAAAAACTATGACGTTATTTCGAAGTTCAGAAATCGGTGCTACATTGAGATCTAGAAAATTATGAAATTTTGTTACCATAGAAAACAATAGCATCACTTTAGAAGCTAGGGAATTGTGAGGTTGAATTGCGGTCTAAATATTATCTATTGTAAGATTAAAAAATGACGTGAAGCTATAAGAACTCAAAGCGAGGGTGGATTGCACAATATTAAGAAACGGGGAAATTGGTTTATAACGTCTGGAAAAATTAGAACCAATATGCATTAAATAAATACTCAGATAATTTTTTTAATTTTTGAGGATTTTCAGATCCTAATCAGAGAATAATACGGAAGTTATTTTGTAATTTTTGGAGTTATCATGATTCTCAATTTCTCATTTTATTTTTGATGTATGAAACTAAGATAATCCAATTACTCTTGTTTTAAACATAGTCACTTATTTTCGTTCTGATATATCGGTTTACAGTAACTTTATTACTGTGATTTTAAACTCAATCATCCATTATCATTACGAGATGTCGAACTATAGTGACCTTACTACTGTAGATTTAAATCCAATTGCTCTCATAGAATATTGAACTACAGTAGCTTAATTACTGTAACTTTTTTATTTCATACTTTATTGTATAATCCTTGGACCAGATAGACTCGTAGTTTGAAATCACAGACTCTTGATCGTGTCTGAGAAATCCAAGTTTTTGCTACACGTCGACAACAAGGAACAGGAAGACGCTGTACAAACAAGTGAATTCTCGAGTTGAAACTTGCGTGAAACACAATTTTTTATATTCGAAAATGAAGCACAAACCACGAACTTTCAAGGAGGGGCTTCAGGTGTTGGATTTTGTAACTTCGAAAGTAGAATCTATCTAGTTTTGAAACTCCAGATTACCTCAACGTAAATATAAGAAATTTGTTCCCGTAAAATTCGACTTTTGGGGTCATGGAGTGGTGACAATTTATATTTTGGAAAACCCAAGTCATCGTTTTTACGTTTACCCTTATCTGTTACAGTATATCATCGAGATATCGTCGAGAAGCTAGAGATTTCTTTCCGTTTAACTAGTGTCCTTTACAGTACTTTTTAACCAGACATGACTCGGGTTCATCCGACGACAGAGTCGGGAGTGGATGTGCAAGATTCCACTCCGAAGCTCAAAAAAGACAAGGGACTTCAGGAAGTCACTTTCTCTCCTCCAGTCTACGATGACGAAGACGAAGATGCCCCGAAGCAGATGTATGACCCCTCGATATTCGAGAAAATCATCAACTATATGCTTTGTCGGTGGGTCTATTTTTAGATTTCTTAAACTGAAATTTAATTAGCTTCTTGAATCCTCCATTTTGTGAAAATTCTGGGAATCTTCCAGGATCTAATCGAAGATCCCGAGAACTTTGGGGAAATCTTGAAAACTTTCAGTACATTCTAAAATTATCTATACTCTTTAAATGAGTACCTAAAACTATTGATTCTAGAAAGTTCAAAAGATCAGGAAGGTTTTTGTCTAGACAATTTTATAGGAAGACTAATCTTATTCTCACAATAATATAATAAAAATTATATTTTCAGAACAGATTTGGCGACACAGAAACTCGCCAACAAACCAGTATCGCTTGCAGAACTAGTAAGTTTTACTGTAATTTAATGATAATATTTTCCACAATTTTATCTAAATTAAAATTAATTTTCGTCAATTAAGCAACTATTTCTGAAATATGTTAATGCTCGGATTTTAATTTTTAACTTTTAAAACTTCTATTTACATGTAATCAACCTTGTCATCAAAATTACAAACTCTAAGAGTTCAAACTTGTAGACAAGACACAGTCTACAAGGTAGCCAGGTCGGGATTCTTTTTTGTGTCACTTCTGGTCCTCGGAAGAACATCCGAGTGTCAACAAGTCACTTTCTGTGCGAAATAGAAATAGAATATTTGTTCGGCTTTATAAAAAGCAAGCCGAATGTTCATTTGATCTTGTTGCTGAGCACCAAGAATCACTTTTGCAAAAATAGATATGAACATAAGGTATTAAAATAAAGACGAATTAAATAAATATTAAAATTAAAGCTTTATTTAAAATAACGCAATTTTATATACAACTTCATTATTAAGAAATAAGATACGAGGAAATACTATCGATATATGAAAAGTAAACAGAATTAATAATTTAAAACTTTCAGTTTCGCTTTGCAAATAAAACAGATTGGCTGATAGTCCTTATAGGAACTCTATGTGCAATCTGTGCCGGTATCTCTCAGCCAATTTTGGCCCTCGTAGCTGGTAGAATCGCAAACGTCCTTCTTATCTATCCTCCCAGATCAACTACATTCAGAGACAAAGCATATGAAAATGTTTATATTTTCATCGGAATCGGTGTCTTCTGTATGTTCGTCAATTTCTTCCAGTATTTTTGTTTCCAGACAGTATGTAACCGAATCATCGCCAGGATAAAATGCAACTACGTGGCTTCGATCATCAGACAGAACGCCGGATGGTTCGACAAACATCACAGTGGAGCTTTAACAACGACGTTGAATGAGTGAGTATCACTTTAATATAAAGCTTATTGTATCAACTCCATTACAGTAATGTCGACCGTATCCGAGAAGGAATCGGAGAGAAGTTAGGATTGCTTCTCCGTGGATTCGCAATGTTAGTCGCAGCTATCATCGTCTCTTTCATCTACCAATGGAGACTGTCCTTCTTGATGCTGGGTGTTACTCCAGCCTCCTGTATCGTCATGTCCTTCCTGAGTCAGAAGATGGGATCGACTACAATGAAAGAGTTGGCAGATGTCGGGAAAGCAGGGGCCATCGCAGAGGAATCTGTCCTCGGAGTGAGGACAGTCCAATCCTGCAATGGCCAAGAGGAAATGGTGGAACGGTATTCGACGGAACTCGCGAAAGGAAAAAAGTTCGGAATCCAGAAGGGTTACTGGTCCGGATTCCTGGGTGGATTGTTCTTCTTCGTCCTGTTGCTGTTCTTGGGAGTCGGAATTCTCTATGGTGCTTGGTTATTGAAAGTCGGGATATTCACGAATCCTGGAGATGTTTTCATCTGCATCATGTCCATGTTGCTGGGAGCGTATTTCCTCGGATTAGTGTCACCTCACTTGATGGTTTTGTTGAATGCTCGTGTAGCAGCCGCGACTATCTACCAGACCATTGACAGAGTGAGTTTCTAAATTTAGAATCTGTTAAAAGTACAACCTATGGCAAGTGTTTATAAAATAAGTTTCTAGGTCCCCAAGATTGACGTTTATTCAAATGAAGGAGAACGTCCTCCTAATCCTATTGGCCGTGTTGTCTTCAAGGATGTCCACTTCAGATATCCATCCAGGAAAAATGCTAAGATCCTCAATGGTCTCAACCTCATTGTCGAACCGGGACAGACCGTCGCCCTTGTAGGACACTCAGGTTCGGATTCATATTTTAAGTTTGAAGAATTACCAAAATATTTTTCCAGGTTGCGGAAAATCCACGACTGTCGGGCTTCTGACTCGACTCTATGAACCCGAAGCTGGTTCTGTCACTATTGATGGGATCGACGTTAGAAGATACAACATTAGTTACCTGAGACATGTTTGCGGTATTGTCCAGCAAGAGCCCGTCTTGTTCAATGCTACCATTGCTGAAAATCTCCGAATCGGATTCCCCGAATGCACGAGAGAGAGGATGATCGAAGTTTGCAAGATGGCTAATGCCCATGATTTTATTAAAACTCTTCCTAACGGATATGATACTTTGATCGGAGACGGTGGAGTGCAGCTTTCCGGAGGACAGAAACAGAGAGTCGCTATTGCAAGGACCTTGGCCAGAGATCCGAAAGTGTTACTTCTCGACGAAGCTACTTCTGCTCTCGATGCTCAATCCGAATCTGTTGTGCAATCAGCTTTGGATAACGCAGCTAAAGGAAGATCAACAATCATGATCGCTCATCGACTTTCGACTATCAGGAATGCAGATAAAATCGTAGTCTTCGAAAAGGGAGAAATAGCCGAACAAGGAACCCATGCCGAACTCGTGGCTCTCGGTGGAAGATATGCGGCTTTAGTCAAGGCTCAGCAATTTGTCCCTGATGATGACGACACAGATGCAGTGGATGAAATCGACCTCGGAGATCCCCGCAGAGAAACCAGAATCGCCACCTACGATTTCCCCCCAGAAGTTGAACCTATCAGAACTCACAGATTCGACGATATCTCCAGGAAGTCCTCTGTATCCAGTGCCCACTTCGGACGTCAAGCCTTTGTCCGCGGAACCTCCATCAACGACTCGATGTCCAGAGGCTCGGGATCAATCGCTGGCATCGGAGCAGCTGGAGTCGATGCTTACGGAAGGACTCCAGACGAAATCCAGAAATTCATGGCAGACGTAGCTGAGACCATGAACGAGGACGACAAAGACAAATACAGTATCCTTACTGTCTACAGGAACGCGAAGGGGGAATACTTGAATATCATCTTAGGAATCATCTCCTCAATGATTGCGGGAGTTCAATTGCCTGCACTCTCGTTGGCCTTCACCTATGTTTTCAATGCTTTCCAGTTTGTACAGACTGATCCTGGAAAAATGATGAACACGTGTGTCAGAGCCATGGGAATTTTCTTGGGAATTGGAGCTGGAAGTTGGTTGGCAATTTTCCTCGCTGTAAGTAATTTCATTAGGTAGATTTTTATGAATTTTATGACTTCAGAGTGTCTTCTTCGGTTATGCCTCCGAGAATCTGACAATGAGGTTCCGTGTTGCTGCCTTCAGGAACATTCTCTACCAAGACGCCGGATATTTCGACAATCCCGCTCACACTGCAGGAAAGCTCATTACTCGTCTGGCATCAGATGCTCCGAACGTGAAGGCCGTCGTGGACTCCAGACTGCTTCAAGTCATTCAAGGAGCTACAGCTGTTCTTGTCAGTATAATCATTGCCTTCGTCTACTCCTGGCAAATCGCTCTTCTCGGAATACTATACCTGAGTTACTTGACTTTTACTACTATCTTCTTGGCCTACAAAGTCATGGCGACGAACATGATGTTGGCGAAGACAGACGAAGCAGGAAGAATATCGATCGAGATCATCGAAAACGTGAGGACTATCCAACTTCTTACGAGGGAAACTTACTTCAACAATCATTATTCCAAAGCCGCGAAAAACCAAAAAAGAGCAGAAATGAGGAAGTGCATATATGAAGCTATAAATAATTCTGTCACCCAGACAAACCAATTCTTCATGTGTGCTGTCTGCTATGCTCTCGGTATTGCTATCATCTACAAAGGACAAAAAAGTGCAAGTGATGTCTTCCAAGCAATCGTCGCTATGCTTCTGGCAGCCGTCGCCGTCATGAATTCTTCTTCTTACTTCCCTGAATTCGTCAAAGCTAATTCATCCGCGAGACTTCTTTTCAGCATGATCTTCAGAAAACCGAAAACTGGAGACAGTAGTGTTGGAGAAAAAGCTGAAATCCGTGGAAACATTCTTTTCGAAAAAGTCAAATTCACTTATCCTCAGAAACCGAATCTGCCTGTCATGGTTGATTTGAACTTTACTGCTCTTAGAGGCCAAACTGTTGCATTAGTAGGACCTTCGGGATGCGGAAAGTCAACAACTATTTCTATGTTGGAGAGATTCTACGACGTCACTGGAGGCACGTTGAGGATCGACGGAAAAGATATCAGAACTTTGTCCTTGGATCATTTGAGAACCCAAATGGCCTTGGTCGGACAAGAACCCAGACTCTTTGCAGGTGAGTAGTTGATTAGTATTTATTGTATTTAATTCCATTTTTTCAGGTACAATTAGGGAAAATGTCATGTTCGGTCTCAGGGGGAAGGTGACAGAGGATCAGATAAACAAAGCTCTCGACCTAGCCAACGCCCGTCGCTTCATCGGCAACTTGCCTTCAGGCATCGAAACAGAAGTCGGTGAAAAAGGAACTCAGATGTCCGGAGGTCAGAAGCAGAGAATTGCAATTGCAAGAGCTTTGATCAGAGACCCGAAGATCCTGCTTCTCGATGAAGCCACTTCTGCTCTGGATTCTGAGTCCGAAAGAGCTGTCCAGGAAGCTTTGGACAAGGCCAGAGAAGGAAGAACTTGTATCACCATTGCTCACAGACTAAGTTCGATCCAGAACGCCGACGTCATTCTCTACATCGAGGGAGGAAAGGTTCAGGAAGCCGGAAGTCACCAAGTTCTGATGCAGAAGAAAGGAAAATACTATGACCTGATTAGAAAACAAGATCTTGCTACATAAATACAAATGAATGAAACTACTTTTATAGAAATTATTTTGTTGAAAAATTAAAAGAATAAAAAATAATCGTAAAGTAGTGTATTTTGGATGTGGTATTAGAATGTGACAATCAATAAGATTAACTTGAACAATTTATAAAATCCGTAACTATGAATGAAAGCAATGAACTATCTTTTATTTAAGTAGAGATCAATTAGATACAGGATATGCTTATCAAGATCCAAGGTTTGGAGGTCTCTCAGAGAACTTTCGATGCTTTCAGTTTTATTGTTTGAGAGATAGTTGATGGCAATATGAATCTTCACAGGAGTATTTCCTTCATCCCTGAGTTTGATTTGTTCAAGCTTTCGACAAATTCCAGGGAGCAGATCTTCGTAATTGAAAGCTGGGGTTTGTGCTTCTTTCGGACCTTGCGGTGAGTGAATTGGATAGTGACAGATAAGAAGTGCATCGTTATATTTCTTTGTTCCACAAGAGCAATAGATAGTTCTGCCTTTCTGTAAGACAAAATCTCCACATTTAGTGCAGATCCATCTTCTTAAATCTTCAGTGCACTCTCTTGGGCATT
>VOSG01000494.1:0-26189 GCA_009761265.1 Halicephalobus sp. NKZ332 | reverse complement strand
CGGTCTTCCTTGGTCTCGAAAAGGTTTATTTTCATATCCTCCATTGTCTTAAATAATTAATTTTCACACTGTCGAACAGATTAACTTCGTATTTTCTTCAGTCCTAAAAGTATTAATTTCTTTTTTTTATTTCCTCAGATTAATTCAATTTATTCGTTTCATTTATATTTCAATATGATGCTATTTTTTAACTATTACATGATTGATTGTCCTAAAACAGGTGCTTTGTTTATTACTAATTATGTATCGGCTGAAAAAATTAATTTTCTAAAATAATTTTTCCGAAAGAATTGAAATTCGTATCAAGGAATCACTCGAATCCTACCATTAATTACGACAATCGATTCGACTTTTAGTTTTCGGAATATTTTCCCAGGATTCTATGACTTAATTTTTATGTACATATAATTATCCGAAAACACGTAATTTCCGACGAAAGACCATTTTAAATCTTCTCTAAAAATTTCTTTATAATTTTCGCTAAAACTTGGAGTTGAGAAGGATATCCTTATTTGTTGTTAAATTTTGTTTAAATCTAAGACTGCAGTACAAGACTGCTCTAGAATTCTGAATGGAAAATTATTTTTGCAGATAGTTTTCTTCCTCTTCGGTTAAAGACTCTGGAAGTTCGTGTAGAGAAAATTTCGTACAAATTTCTGTTTCTGATTCTCGAAATTCCGTGACATTACCCTTCGACCTCAACGTGACTCCATTTGTCTCCTCTTATTTACCCTGTCCAGCCTCTTGTTGAAATCAACATCTCTTGTTTTCGTTCTCCAGACTTTCCTGAGACTAAAATTTAAAATTCTTTTTCCTCTTGTTCCAAAAAAGTCTTCTTTATTCAGATGAAATTGAATTGCAGAAAATTTTTCACGCTGTTTCACTTTTTCCACTAAATTTAGGTTATCAAAATTTTTTAAAACTATTTTCGATTGTTTTTTATTTTTCTATCCTTTTTTTGCATTGTAGTTTATGGATTTTGGAATTTTAAAGTTTTCTCGAGCATGCTTCCGGAGGCAGTTTCTGGAGACTCTCAAGACAGCAGGGGTCCTTGTCGAGACTTCTTTCGAATTATTACCTTTAATTTTTCGAATTATTATTTTCAATTTCTGTAAACAAGATTATTGATCTTTTCGTGATGTCATTTTCATAAAAAAGTTGCTTTAATTCCGGATTTTGAATATTTACTCTGGAAATTATGATTCATTTCAGTGTTTGTCTTTATTCAATGTTCTTTTAAACGAAGAGAACTGGATAACTAAAGGGACATTCATATATATTATGCTTTTAAAATGGAAGAAAACTGTGATATATTGTGTTCTTAAAAATATATGTTTACTGTTTGACCTTTTATATTTGGATCTTTAAAAATTATGACCTTTTCAATTTTCTGGTTATTGTTCTTTTTCAATCGTTTGGAAACTTTAATATTTTTAAAACCTTTTTAATAAACTATGCACGCTGTCTCGCTGCAAAAATGAATATTGGATGAATCCATTGTCTACAATTTTCCGAACTTCATTTTTTCCGCTACTGTCACTATAGATATTTTGCCATGAAAACTCAATCGAAAGTCAAGATTTGAAAGTTTCTAAGTGAAATTTTTTAAATTTCTGAACTAGCTGAACTATAATCAGAAACAAAAGTAAAAAATTGGAACTAACCTTTTGATTTTAACAATCAATCTTATTTCTCTTGCTGTAAAGTTATCAACCACTCAATGGATATCAATAAAGACATCTATTTCCCAAAATATTTTAGACATTTTTTATTTATCTTTTGTTTTTTTCTATTTCCATAAAAAACAATGAAAATTTACATTTTTATTATATTAAATTTCGAGTAAGTATGTCATAGTAAAAAATATGGAATACGGCACGTCCTTTTACTCTCGAAATTCCAGACCTATTTGTCTTTCTTCTTAAAATGAGGTTCCATTGTTGAATCAAATTAGCTGAACTTTATATTCCTTTATTCTTAACTGTTGATTAACTATCAATATAATGAACAGACATGTATTATATACTGTAACACAATACTGTACACCGTAACATAATACTGTATATCGTGACATAATATGAGAGACATTTTCACTTTTTACAAAACTAAATCCATTTGTTTTCCATCTTCAAGCTAACTTCTATTGTTGTAGCAAGCTAATCTGGCTACAAATCTCTTTATCCCTAAATCTCCAAATGAGATAATGAGGCTACAGTAAAAGCAGCACCTAGAGCAGCTTCGGGGGTCCTTATCTGATCTCGTTTTACTGTAACTCCGACGACTTCATCCATCCCTCTTCCTCCGGATGGAACTGTTGCTTTCGCCAATTCCCTAGGCTCCAATTAGTCCTATCCTTTATCCTCATCCTCATTTTCATTTTTATCCTCATCTTTATCCTTGTCCGTCCAGGTAATTTTCCTCGAAATTTGAGAAACAAATTGTACTCGAAAAACCCCTGTATCATCCTTCGAAGTTTCTCCTCTTTGTCTGAGAGATTTATGCAAACTATATTTGCGGACTCTAGTTCTTTTCTCATGGCAGCTTTTCGGCAAAAAACATGAGCCAACCTCATCCTGGCTTTTTTATATTCTGCGCACGATTCTTTTCCAAGCTTTTTGGCACCAAGATGAAGAAGCAAAAAAAGAAGAAGCAAACACGGACACACGAAGTGGATTCTCCAGGACAAAGCAGGCTCGTTTTCTGGCTCACGTTGTCCATCATTTCTGGCTCACGTTCTCCATGCTTTTTTTGGCTCACGTTGTTCATCGCTTTCCTCTTGTTGACGCTGTGTCGCCAAGTGGAGGAGGCGCTTTCTCTTTTTCGCTTCGTTTCCTGTCGGATCGACAAGTGCTGGGAATTTGTGCCAGACAATGTCATCAAACAAAGTATTTTCAAGGAGATTTTGGTCCCATATGGAAGTTTAGAAAGAGTTCGGGCTTCCTGCCGAGTATTTCTTCCTTTTTGGGTATTCGAAGAATTTTCAAAAATTCAGCATTTCTGGAATTTAAGTAATAGTTTTATTATTTATTTTGTTTGAAAATTATTACTTTCTACATAGATTTGGAAAGTCCAGAAGTTGTTGGTTTCTTCAGCGGAAAATATTTAATTTCGAAATTCATTTCAACTTTTTGGATCCTTCATCTGGCGAAGGACATCCTGCTCAAGTTTCAACTTGTCCAAATTCCTGGAATTCTCCAACAATTAGGTGAAATCGAAACTACAGTATTTTCTTCAAGTGGTTACTGTACTTTAATATTGGATGAAATCGAAGCTCCAGTACTTTTCCTAAGTACTTATTGTATTTTGATTTTCCACAGAATCCCAAAGAAAGTTTCCACATAAATCAAGTCTATATTTTTCTTCAGAAAGAAACTGAGCTCGTAGTTCCATTTAATTTTTTCATTCAATTATCATAAGCAACGTTTGTTTAACTCCTTAAAATTCCAAAATTGAGGAATTGCTCTATTTATTGAATTCGTGGAATTAAGGAGTCGACTCTCTTGACTATAATATAACGAATTCACTTCCCGACTATAATACAAAATTATATATACCAAGTATTAACTGCTGTACGTAGCGACGTAAATATTTAATCCCTAACTATACCATATAAATCACCTGTAGCTGATTCATCTTTGCATCACAAAAGACTAACATACTACTCCCTCTGGATATACTATAAAAATCTACAACAGAACGTCACCAATACATCATCTCTCTCAAATTAGATTATAAAAAATTGATCTACTACTCCTCCTTTTTCTACGTAAAAATTAATCAGAAAATTACTCCTCCCAACCTCGATAAATTAATTGATTCTCGACTACAATACAAAGGACGTCATTTCATTGCTCTTCCGGATCACTTTTAATCGATGGGGGCCCTGATAACAAGAATCAAACAAAGGTCGGCTGCTTATTTCTGCTAGTCTCTTCCACCCGAGGAATCACCGGACCTCTTCCTGTTTCTGGTCGAAGCTGCAGGGAAGAAAATTTATCGATTGGCCGAGTGGTGTGAAATCTACAGAACTATTTCTTCGAGTATTATTTTTCAATTTTCATCACCAGAGAATGAGGAAATCTCCGGAAGTTCCTATCATAAGGATGTTAGTTTTTAACATCTTCCAAAACTGCGTTCCTTAGCATTCTTGAAATTTATTTCAAGTTAAAATAATTTTGCTTTTTTGAAAAAAGAGTAGGAGGAAGTTGGAATTTTGATGATCCAAGGTTCAGATTCTTGAAACTTTTCCTCTTATTGAAAATGATAACCAGCATTTTTCTTTCTTGTTGAGTCAAATTTTTCAATTCATGTCTATTTCTTTTATTTTTACTTTCAATTTTTTCTAATTATTAACTAAAATTTATCTATTGCCTTCTATTTTAAGTATCAAAAACTTCTGTTTATATTTTGTTGGAGTATTTTCTACATTATTCCCATGTTATATTCTTATCATTAAAACTAACTTCAATCTCATTTTCAGTGTATTTTTACACATTACATTTTCCTCGGACAAAACATTTTTTCTAAACTTTCCGTATCCGAGTCCTCGAGGTCTAGATTTCATAATTTCCAATATAGGTAACTCGACTAAATTTAAATGCTTCAAGATATGGAGTTATGCTACTACTATTAATACAATATTCATCAATATCTCATCTTATCTCTTATTATAAAATTCGCTTCTGTTCATTTCTACATCAACTACTCGATTGACATCTAAATCAAATCTTCCATGTTGAATATTTGATTTTTAAAACTGCATTTACCCAGGCAGTTAAAATCTAAATCCAAGGTCGATGATCCATTCATGAATCTAAAACATTAATATATTCCTTAGACGATATATTAATTGCTTCTATATTTATCACTTTCATAAAACTTCAGTCAAATGTCAGATTCCTTTATTTTTCAAAATTTAAATAATTAAACTATAAAATAACATTCGGAATTTCGAAATCGACTTTTTAAAATACATTTATCTTGTTTTTAACTGTATATTTAGTTTTTTTTACTCTCCCCTGAGACAGAATTGTTGTTTCAAATATCCCTAAGATTCAAATATCTCCTAAATAGCTTATTCATTATTTATACACTTTTTACAGAGATTTCTCATATCTTTCGCAGAAACTGAAAAATACGTTTTAAAATTAAAATTCAGTCCTTTTAAAATTATTTTTTATTCAGGTCAATTTCTAGAATATTTTGATTGTTGATTCATCCTCAAAAATATCTATTTTTATGTTGTGTTATTTTCCTATTTATGTTTTTATATTGTTTCATTTTTATCTCTGAAATTTGCAGAGAAGGAGCAGCAGAATCATCGAGCAGTCCCTCATCTGTAGACGACCCCTCGACTTCTGTCGTTCCAGTCAGGACCAAGAAGACGACGGAATCCCGTCCCTTCAACTCGCCCCTTTCCAGTGTCCCTTCGAACTCCCATGACCACCACAGACCCGCATCCCCGGTGGCCGTTGCAGGCAGGACTTCCTACAGAGCACCTGAATTCGGAGATCTTCTCGAAAACGAAGGTCTATTAAGTACAGAAATTCAGAAGAATCTTCCTCCACTTTCTACAGGAAGAAACAAAAAAAGATCTGTTTCCACGAACTCCGAAAGCTCTAGAGATACTGGATTTTGGAGTATTTTTCAAAGATCTCATAGTCCTTCTACAGTCATGGCCGGATTGACCTTCCAACTCCAAAGCGGGGTGTTCAGGGAGACCGTCAGTTTACAGACCCAGGAGGTGGCTATAAAAGAACTCAGGGAAATCGCTGCAAGATTCATAAAAAAATACGTGAGTTTCCTTCAAAAATTCCAAACTTATTCTAGAAATTCGTTTTGAGGAAATTTCGTAAAAATTCCTATTTTCTACTTTTACGATTCCTCACCGCAATAGAAATTTTTAAAAACTGTTCTGTTTTATACTCCGAAATATATCTAATGTACAGCAAAATTAGAATCCACAAATATAAACACCTAGGAAATTCTAAAATTAAATACTATTTATGTTTACCACTAAGAACTCATTTTTTAGTACCCGAATCAAAGTTTCGGGAACAATGTCGTGGATCACATCCTCCTTTATCGACACGACCTCCGTTCCGTTAACATCCTTCAGTTGATCACCACCAGTGCCGATGTCTCCGATGGCACCTTTGTCGAAATCGTCCTCAGTCGTAAGTCTATTACACACATAAAATTATGAATTAAAAGAACTCCAATGCATTGATGTGTGAGAAATGCCAACTTATACGTCAATTAATACACCAGTGCATAAAATACCATGTATTGGTGTAGCAAGTTAATGAACCAACACACGGGAAATAATACATTCCAATGCATTGGAGCCTTCTAATGTAGTAATACATTATGTACCACACATCAGTTTATGTAACTGCCTTGTGTAGAATCAGGATTTTCGCTTGAATTCTTACTTTGATTAAGCTCCATTAATTTTACTTTCACGATAATATTCAATTTTGTTTTTTGTTTTCGCCCAAGTAACAAAGACTAAACACGTAACTTTGGTTTTTCTTCGATGACGAAAATTAGAAGACCTCTTTTGGCTTAAAAGTGCCGGCACTAAGCCGCTTGTTTGCTCATATTAGAAGTTAATATGAAAGTTAAAATGCGAAAGTTAATATGAAAGTTGTACTGAGGAATGAGTGTTTATGAAATAGAAAGAAACTAGTCGTAACAATTAAATCTTTTAATCTAAATTCATTCCCCATTTTCCTTTGTATTGAAGTCTTAAAATTAGAGGAAAGCCCCCAGAATAAAAAAATTCGTGTCAGAACTGTTTTGTGATATTTTGTTTCCATAATTAAAATTCCTTTAAATTCTATAAACTCGTGTCAGGAGTGTTTCGTAATCATTTTTATTTTGTATTTTCGAAGGAGTATGGCTATTTTAAACCTCATTCAAAACATCACCAAAAGCCGTGAATTTTTACAAATCGAAACTACGCTGCCATACTGCCAAGAGCAAAGTTGACGAAAATTGGATTATATTAATTTATACAAAGGTGCCTTAAGATAAAGATCTATAATTTAATCATTGATTTTCTATTTTCTAAGCGACCTGATTTTCCAAAACAAACTTTTCACTTTCCTCCAGAATAACTTCGATTCCTGACTAAAACAAGATGACAAAAAGGTCTTGCAATAACTTTCGGTCCCCGGCAGAAGTCTTAAGACGGCGTTTCGAAAGCACAGGAGTCGAAGAAAGTCGCGCAGATTGCTGTGTGTCTGGCTTCCTTTTTACTTTTTAAGGGAGGTCTTAGAAGAAAAGCCGTCTTGACTCTCCTTGCAATTTGGATGAGATTCCCATCTTGCATCTTTTCCTTGATAACCAGCAATTTACAAACTTTTAAGGGTTTTGCCGGTCTGCCTTTGGTATTCTGGAACATTATTTATTTAAAAAGATTATTCGAGTATTTGCCAAAGTAGTTTTAAGTTTCGTATTGTACAATTGGTGTGGATATAAAATCGAGGAGACTTTGTAACCCTGTATTTTTAGTGTTTCGAACTCAGTTACGAACTTTCTCGATTTCTTAGAAAGTGCATTAGTCAAAATCCGAGATTATGAAACTGACTTATGAAGTGATCGTCTTTGTCTTATTTTCCCTACCCGTTTTCTCTAGAATTACCGTTTTATGACGTTGTGTTTATCAAATGCGGTTTTCATAGCCATTCTACAGACTCTTCGGTTCTCCATAGTCATAGATCACTCTACCACAAGTCTCCGGACTTGTTAAACGGGTTCCCTTTATTGTTATTAGAATTTTCTTACTATCAACAACGATGGAGATATTTATCCATACACGTAAGTAACACAAAAGAGTTATGTATAGAATCTATTAATAACCAAAATTCAAGCGAAAATCACCTGCTAAAAATAATATCGGACTTCATTGTTTTAATCTGATTGCCCATATTTAGCCACTCCACAACATGAACGATTAGTCGTCCATCCTCACACACTCTACGTCCATAGTTATAAATCTCCTACTTTTTGCGACTTTTGTGGAGAGCTTCTCTTCGGTCTGGTCAAGCAAGGTCTCAAATGTCAAGGTAGGTTTAGAAAAACTAATAATTCAAAATCGAAACTACAAATGATTTGCATCTGCTGGGAATTGTAAATATATTTTTAGCAAACTATTTAACTGATATTGAAAACTGTGAAGTTGCAATTTTTATATTTCTCAATTCCATTATTTTACGCTTTCTAGATATATCAAATTTCCTTTAAAAAATGTAGCTTGAAAGTGGCGTTTTTCTGTTTAGAATTGGTTCGGAAAATAATATTGGGTTAGCATTAGGAAATCATTGACCAAGTCGTATGAAACTTTAAACTGTAAAGTATTCACATATGTTAAAAACAAATATCGGACGACTAAGGAATCAATGAGTAATTAAGAAATGAATTTAAGAATTAATATTTAAAAAGTTGGATCCGAATCGGCAATATAGGAGAAAGAGAAAAACAAGGAGGAAACAGGAGCGGCAAACAATCGTGGTGAGAGTCCTAGGACTCAGACTAATATACTTCACTTTTGCTATTGCTATTGATATTATTACCACTATTACTTTCCAGGATGCGGGTTAAATTACCACAAAAGATGTGCGTCAAAAATTCCAAACAACTGCAATGGATGTCGACAAAGAAGACCCAGTGCTATTCCGCTTTCTCCAAGGAACTCCGTCGGGCTCCAAAACACGAGTCTGATTCCGACGGTTTCCACGGGTCCTCTGGATTCCAACAGGGGTTCCATTTGCTCCTCTGGGGTCGGCTCTATCGCAACTACCGTAACCACAGGAGGATCGGGGACAAGTCCGGGATCTCATCCCCTGACCACCCCAGACATCCTCGTAACGGCGGATCAGCATGACGATGGAGATCCTATCGGAGGAAATGTAAGTAGTTTCCGGCGTTATCTTGTATCTCAAAAGCATTTTGTAATTTTCTACTTTATATAAGAACTAATAATTCCACGTTTTCTTTTCGCACCCAGACTTAGTTCGTGATTTTCACTTTTTTCAGTTTCTCCAGATTGCCAGGAAAGACAGATCCTCCTCTTGGTCCGGACGACCCCTGTGGATGGAAGTCGCCGAGGCCACTAGGGTCAAGGTTCCTCATACCTTCCAGACTCACTCCTACAAACGTCCCACAGTCTGCCAATACTGCAAGAAACTCCTCAAAGGCCTTATTCGTCAAGGAGTCCAATGTCGAGGTAAGTATTCTGTCAGATACAAATCCACCCCCAAGTACTCTAAGTATTTTAAATATTTCCTAACAGCTGATTTTTATCTTGATCTTTTACGAAATAAGTTTAGCACTTAGTATCAGTATAATGGAAATATGTATTTTTAAGAGAAAAACCCTAAATATCCTCTATATCCTTACATTATACCTGTATAAATTGTATAGCACATCTTCAGATTGCAAATATAATTGTCACAAGAAATGTGAGCAGTTCGTTCCCAAAGATTGCCACGGGAACGCTCCACAAACGCCTATGGGATTGCTTGGAGCAGGCGATGACAGTGAGTTTTTTTATTTTTTTCAAACATATCGGATAATTACTGAGGTTTTATATGATGATATTATGATAATGATGATATTGATGATATTATTTGTATCATTGGTATTGTCGATGTCGATGATATCGTCTGTTTTCAGTATATTACTGGAATTTTCCATATATCGTCTGGAACTATGTCTTCGATTTCAACTTTCAGTTTCATTAAAACTGAGTAAAGATCTAAAAACATTCTAATATTAACATTATAGAAACAGAATTATGCTATATCATTTTAAAAGCAATTTTATACAAGGTATTTAGACGAGAATTTCGTCAATTTTGCAAACTAAGTTTCAATAATTTTCCCAACCGATTATAATCTAAAAAGTTAATCTCATATTTTTTTAAATATCAACTCTCACCAAAATTCAATATTTTAGAAACAACATTGGTACTTAAAAACACAATATTAAAGTCTTATTTTAGTAAACTTCTATCAAAAATTATCTGTAATATTTATTCCCCTCAAAATTTTAGCTTCAAATTTCGGCGGAAGTATGAATGATCTTCGGATGAGTAGTGTCCCTTATGGCAGTAGAGACGGTAATCCTGATTCCTAAAATTTTGCTTGAATTTTATCGCTACTGCTATCTGTTTTGCTTTTTACTTCCCTTTTGCTTTACTTTAAGAGAGGAAAACATGATTTTGGAGTGATTTCAGGTTTGAACGAGGGGTCTGTGGACGATTCCGGACTCCGGATGCCGGGACACAAGATAATCCAGTCAGTACCCTCGGCCCCCCTTCAGGGCACGGACACGGTAGACAGGAGCGAGTTCGGTCCCACAAGTCCCCCTGGGGATGAGGACCTGAATTCCGATTCCCAGTATATACCTCTCCAGAGGATCGTGATGTCCAAAAAACAAACCAAAAGACCCAATAACAAAGTCATCAGGGAAGGCTGGATGGTCCACTACACCGACAAACATAACATGGTAAGTTCAATTTCACTAGGTGATGTAAAGCTTAGAATTATAAAAGTCGGAAGGAATTTGACAGTGAAATGGAATGCGATTTTCAGAGGAAAAAACACTATTGGCGTCTCGACACGAAATCTATCGTGATGTACAAGGACGAACAGGGTTCTGGGTACTATAAGGAGCTTCCCTTGTCCGAGATTCTCGAAGTCCACGTGGTTCATGGAGACTTGAAAAGGGAATTGACTCATTACTTCGAAATCAAGACCCAGAATTCGACTTACTTTATCGGTTGGTTAAACTTTCGATTCTTAGTTCAAAAAACTGTGGCACTTGGTTTATTTCGAAATCGTGGATATATTTTCCACTCGGGACCGCTGAGGAGATTTTTAGCAATTTTATTTGGTCTCGAGAGGGGTATATACACGCTTAATTTCATAAATTGATCAGGTGCTTTTGGTTTTTAAAATTATCATGGCTTCGATACAAACACAACTTTTATAATTGATTCCAATTTGGTTAATCAATTTCTTAATTAATTTGAAATTTTAAGATAGTTCTAAAGCAAGTTAGAAATTGATTTTATAGTCGAAATGTACTTACAATGAACGTCTAGAATCATTTTTAAATGTCTCTTCTCAATGTCAAAAATTCTGTGATAGATCTTTATCAAGGAATTTGTGCTTCAAATTTTCTTCGATTTTTCGCATCCGGTCTTTTTGAATGATTTCTCAATTGAAAGATTTTCAAAAAAATCCACATAAATTTTAATTCAACTTTATCATTATCTAATTTTTGATCTTTGATCACTTTCTCATGTCAGTTTTATCGACCCGTCCATCATGACCATAATGTCCATCATTTCCATATTAATCTATATCATTAAAGACATCTTTGAAAGCTTTTATCGTTAGAGAATCTTAATTTAAAAAGTTGTATAGCTTTCCAAAAAAAGCTGATTTTAGCGGTTCTAATATAAACGATCGAAAACGAGAAAGAGAAATTGATGAATAGGCCGTTTTTCTAAAACAGACAATATTGCTTTCAGATCCGTTTTCAAGAAAAAACTTTTGGTCAGCAATTTCAGACGGTCTTTTGTACATATATTCAATTTCAAAAATTTTTTCGATTGTTCGGAGTTGTTTGGTTTTCAAATTCTTTCTATTATTATGTGTGTTTGAGTTATAATTTTTGTCATATTTAATATATATTTTTGGTTTTCACATTTTAACTTTACTGACACATTTTTTGACTTTCAGTTTCCGCATATTTGATACATACTTCCGAGTTTAAATTTTCGTCTAATCACCAATATACGTATTTAAAGCTCGAATTTCTCTTACCATTGCTATTGGTTTTCAACTTTCAAGTTCTTTTTTTCATTATTTTTTTACTATGACTTAAAACCTACTTTAAAAAATCGAAAGTAACAATTACATGCTACTGACTAGTTTTTACTTTTTGTGACTATTATCACTGACGTGCTTTCTTGAATCGGAAGCCTCTTTAGAGAACAATTTTGGCGAACGATTGTAGACGAGTTTTGCAAAAATCCGGTTCAGTTGGCTCACTGCCCACTCGGCTCAAAATTTGTCTGAATGAGTCTGGTCTTCACTAAATCTTTTATTTCTGATTTTTTACAATTTGTACTTTTATTGTATTTCAATATTACGTTCTTTATTTGTTTTTAGTTTTTAATTATAACCTTAACTTTAAATCTAAATTAATTGTTATTTAAAATATCCTCTAAAAATTAAATTTTTATTTTCAGCCTTAGAAAAACTATAATTTTATTTCCTAAACCCATTGTTACCTTTTTTTATCTAGCTTTCATTTTTAACCATTTTCGAATGAACCTAAACCCGTTTTAATCTAGTTTGTTTTTGTTAAAAATCGATCCATGAAGGACTACTCTGGTTCTCTCGCATATCCGGCGATGTCACTTCTCCGATCGGAGACTTTTGCACGATCCAATGTCCAGCCAGAGGAATGTGCGCGGTTTTTCGATCATGCTGGAGTTGTGCTTCTTGCGATCGCTCGTTTTAGTCCATCTATTTGGATTTCACTTGGGAAAAATTTTCTTTTTTACTATTAAGGATTACTTTTCTATTAAAAGTTTAATTCTATTAGTAAAAAGTACTTAAATCGGATTTGGAAAAATTTTCTTTTTTTATTGTTAAGAACTTAATTTTTGTTAATAGTTTCGAAAGCTGTTGTTGGTTGACATGAATTTTTCTGAATTTCAAAAAGATAAAAATTTCCAATTTTTTTACAATCTTAAAGAAAACAGATACCCCTACCCCTCCCTCTTGCTACTTGATCGCACATCAGCGTCACAAATTTTAAATCATTAACGTCAAGAGTTCATTTAAATCACTAACGTCATAGGATCCATCTTATTCATCAAATTTCTGACTGATTCTTTTTTCTTTCTCTTTGATGTCGTGTTTTCCGGTTTTTCTTTCTTATAGTCTTATCGATTATTTTAGAACTGTATCGGAGCCATGATAGTTGATCCCATAATTCAATATGAAGACCTCCCTCTTTTTCGATGGAAGCCCTCAAACAGGAGGGTACTCCAAAAAGTGGGGAGTGTGGCGATCCTGGGGGAACCCCTTCCGGGGCATTCTAATCAGGAAAATTTTCATTTTGGTAAGAACGGTTCAAATTTTCTTATTTTAAAACTAAGTTTATTTTTGACTAAAATAAAAGTGAAATTGTTTAGCAGGATGTCCCCCGGATGATGGACAATCTCAGAAGCTCAGTAAAACCGTGGACAACGTGTTTTCTTGGGCTTCGTCCATCAAACAGGCCCTCATGCCAGTGACTCCCCAGTCCTCCACGACCCCTGGGGACCTTGCAAGACAGGTGGACATGGTCCAGTTGAAGGTCCCGACTCCCGGGGAGACCGGTCATCTAGGGGTCCAGATACAGTCAGAACAAGAGTTCTCCCAGTTGTACCAGATCTTCGCCGACGAAATTCTGGGATCCGGTCAGTTCGGAGTCTGTTACGGCGGAATCCACAGACAAACAGGGAAGCATGTGGCAGTGAAGTTGATCGACAAATTAAAGTTCCCGAGCAACAAGGAAGCTGCCCTAAGAACCGAAGTAGACATCCTACAGGTAATCCTCAGTTTTTCTGATTCTATAAAATTATATTCTGTGGTTTTTTGTTCGTATCTGGAATGCCGAAAGTTCTGCAACATCGATATTAATGTGACTGAAGAATAATGATTTTTTAATTGCAGAAAGTCCGACATCCAGGAGTCGTGGAGTTCCAGCAGATGCTCGAGACTCCGGACAGGATATTCCTGGTGATGGAGAAACTCAAAGGGGACATGCTCGAGATGATCCTGAGCAGCGAGAAAGGCAGGTTGTCCGAGAGGATCACCCAGTTCCTCATCGCTCAAATCCTAACTTCGTTACGGTATCTACATAATCAGAATATTGTCCATTGCGACTTGAAGCCGGAAAATATTCTCCTGACTTCTGACAGTGACTTCACTCAGGTGAAGCTTTGCGACTTCGGATTTGCTAGGATCATTGGGGAGAGGAGTTTCCGGAGGTCCGTGGTAGGCACTCCGGCCTATTTAGGTGAGTCAGAGTTAAAATTGTATCAAAACAACTTAAAACGTTGACATTTTATTTTCGAATCAGATATTGTTTAAACTATAGTGATTTTAATCGAGTGATTTGCAGCCCCCGAGGTCCTTCGGAATAAAGGATTCAACAGGTCCCTGGATATGTGGTCCGTGGGAGTCATTGTGTATGTCTCCCTCAGCGGAACCTTCCCCTTCAATGAGGATGAGAATCTTGGTGAGTTCGATTGCTTAAAAACTTTCCTACATCAGCTGAATTTTAAAACATTGGATAATAATGGTGGGACTTTTGGTTTTAATTCCCGATATTTTTCAGAAGACCAAATACAAAATGCTGAGTTTATGTACCCTCCGAATCCGTGGAAAGAAGTCAGCGAAAACGGTAAATTTTAAAGTTACTTAAATCCACTTACAGAGATGACTTTTCAGCAATAGATTTCATCAACAACCTTCTCCAAGTGAAGATGTCGAAGAGGCTTACAGTATCGAAAGCCCTGACCCACATCTGGCTCCAAGGATATCAACTTTGGTCCGATCTGCGTTGTCTCGAGAAAGAAGTCGGAGAAAGGTTTTTGACCCACGAATCCGATGACGCCAGATGGGCAGAATACGAACATCAACATGGTCTCGATCCGGTCTACGTCTGAGAACCCACAGAGGATATATCAAGGCATCTCGAATAATTTTGGTATAATTACATAATCTTTCTTTGCATATGAGTCAATAAATTTTGTGATAGCTAATTCGAAGTCAAAAAAACAAATATTGTCGAAAATCACTGTGCAACTTCCACTCGAGATCACAACGACATCCTTCGAAAATTTCCCTCCCGGCCTGAGTGAAAAATGCGTAGATTCCTATGTAATTTCCACTCGAGACCATGAAAACATTGGTTTTGGAAATTCCCTTCTCACCCATGAGTCCCAACTATGTGCATACAGTTCCCACTACAAAGCCACTCTTTCCCGAATATTTCCTCTTGATCTTGAGTGGAAAACCATCTCTATAATCCCATAACTTTATAAATTTATGGAGTAAGTTTAAAATTCAGAAATAAATTACTGTGTTTTGTGAAGTTTTGGTGGATTTTATCTAGTATCTAAGGTGTAATTGAGTAATGAAATTGACGATTTTTAAATCTCTAAATCAACGAGGCCCCTCACAAAGACCTCGATCGAGATCTCTTCTCGGAGAAATCCTGACTCGGGAGGACCAAAGTCGACCGATTTTCTGTTTCACTTTTGTCATCACCAAAAATCGACAAAGAAAGATTTAAGCTGATTGTGGTCACTCTCAATTTTTGCGTCTAGATTAATTGGGTTTCCAGATCTATTGATCTTGCAAAAATGAATTATTTTTTCTCACTTTTTTTATTCGGAATATTTTTTGGCATTACGGTAAGACAAATGAAAACCATTTTAAATCTAAAAATATTTTGTGCTTTAAACTAATCTTTAATATTAAAAATAACTTGTACTTAAAAAATACTTATATTTAAAAAACAATTTTCCAGGAATGTTTTTATCCTAAATCTTTGATGCCGAAGAGATTGAGAGTGAAGTTATGTGAGCAGAACCCGACCCTGGACATTTGTGACACCTTGGTGGTGAGTACTATATTGAAAATTTACCATTTGACCTATTCCTCCATCACAAATTTGATGATTACTTTTCCGCACTTTTCGTGGTATGAGTCAGTTTTTCTCTTAATCACTTTTTATTTTCCAAAAAAATTCAAATAACGATCTCGAAAAAATACAATTTTATTTATTTTTTGTTGCTATGTTGATGAGTATTTTGAACCAATGGTATTATAGGATTCAACAAAGCCGAGGTTATCCCCAAATAATTTACCCGCAGACTGGATTTCGAAGTGGGAAATATGCAACGTGAGACCCGATTTGTTGATCTGCAAACTCGTCCCTTACAGAGATTTCGCAAGAAGTATCAGTTTGAGTACCGTGGTAAGTTTTCGGTGATCCATATTTAGGATTATATATATCTTTAAAGGTCGTATACATACATCTTTAAAAATTATATATATTTGAAATTATTTTTATTTTCAAAAATTAATTATATATTTTTTGAACCCTATTTTTTAATTTTATTTCGCACATATCAGGAAATAACTGAATTCGGAAAATTTAAGAATCCTTTGCCGATCTATGAGTCCTCCCGAGAAGACAACGGCTTCGAAGAACCACCAACTACGAAAAAAACCGTCATCGTTGAAATGCCACCTGTCGAAGAATTCACAACGACGATGAGGAATATCCTGGAAATGAAACGTACGGAATCCATTGAGGTGACCTCGGTCAGACCTGCGAGAGAAGCCGGGAAAGGGGAAAATAAAAATGAAGGAAATCAAATAAATGAAAAAAATGAAGATGACGAAAACGACGAAGAAAGCGAAGAAAATAAAAACAACAAAAACAATGAGGGAAATGATGTAGCCATTGTTGATAGTTCCGTGGAAGGATCTGGACAATCTGAGGAAATTGACGAAGAACACGAACACCACGTGAAAAAGCAGCTTACAGAAGCTCCGGAAGACACGAGTTCAACCTCAACACTTTCTCCTTCGAAAGAACTCATAAGTGAAGAATTGATATTATGAAAACGTTTATAAAGTATTCTTTCAAAAATTGGATTTTTAGTGTTTAAAAATAATTTAAAAAATTAACATTTAATTATTGGAAATTCCAACATTTAAAAAATTGGTAACTAAGAATTTTTAATATTTAGTAAAAAGATTAAAAATCCCAAAAAATATTCTCGAGTCGAGTTTGAAGTTGTCTGCCTTCCCTTTCTGGATCCGCCTGTTTGCAGATTTTCCGGAAAAAGAATTTTTCAATTTCAAGACCGGAAAACTTTTGTTTTGTTTTTTTTCTATTTCAGAAAAATCAAATCGATTTTCCACTTTTAGACTCCATAGTGATTCGCAATTCTTTATTTTTAAAAATTTAACTAATAAGATTTTATTGTTTTAAACCCAAATAGTTAAATAAATTTCTTAAGACTCCATAATAGTCCGGAAAAAATAAACTAATAGAGTTTAAAGAATGTATAAAAATAGCTTTTATAACTAGAAAACCAATTTGTAGTTTTAGACATTTTAATATTTACGAAAGAATTTAAAATTACTTTGAACATAAAATCAAAAAGCGTTTTAATATATAAATTTAAGTACTTTCTTTTTTATACAAAACTCTAGTAGATTCCATGTTAGATAAATAGCGAAACAGCTGCTTCTTCAATCATTGCAGGCTTTAAACCCCCAGGCATCGGCCCTACTCGTTCGGGAAGCACAGACGAGGACGGTCGGGCAAATCCAGATCGCTGCCGGATGGGGATTTCGAGAGTGGGAGGTATCCGCTGCTCTTTGCTTTCCAGATTGTCCTTTGTTGTTTTCTGGCATTTTATCTTTAGTTATAATTTCCGAAACTCGACCAAAACAATTTTTTACTTAAACTAATTAAATATTTCTAAAATTATCTATTTTTGAGTAAAAGAGTACGGAAATTTGTTTTAAAAATTGTTGTTCAATTTTATAAGAAAAATTAGGGAAATAAGCTTTCAAAATTCTTGGTCTTCCTTGGGAAATTCCAGAAATCCATGTCGAAATTATTTTTTGGAGTTTTGCGATAAATTTTCTATTTTTATATTTCTGAAACTGGAAAAAGTAAAATTTTAATATTTTTATTACAACTGGAAAATCCTAGTTTTCGTCCTTAATTGAGAGTTCTGGAATTTCGTATCGAGATAATTTAGGAACGACATTTGTTTTTCATCTGTATGATTTTTCAAGGATTTATTTCCAAATTCACTTTTATTTTCCAGCAAAATGGCTCAGTACGTACCTTGGTATTTCAAAAGATCCTGTCCCGTATTCTGTTGGCCATGTGTCCCAGTCTACACCGGTATCTGGCCCGCGAGAAAATTCGTCCTCATCATTGGAGCTGTTCTCTTCGCTATTGGCTTGATGATGTTGTTGGGATTGTTGTTGACTTGTATCGCCATCGAATGCAGTGTCGTTGCGGGAGCCTTGTTGCCATTCGCCTTGATCCTCATTATCGCAGGCATTTTGATCTTCCACTGTGGATGGGCCGCTCACCTGCTGGATTATGGTGGAAAAGTTCCTACCGAGTGAGTTAATTTCATCCAAGAAGTATCCAAAACTACTTGCACAGCTTCTTCGGAGAGTAGATGCTTTCCAATATTTTGGAAACTGTTTAAAGACTAACATTATCGATAAGAATTAGATAATTTCTAAATTGGGACAGTTTTCATTATCTTTGAATATTATCTAGACACCACTAATTTTTAATAACCTCGTATTAATATCTAAATATATTTTTTCCAGAGAATCCTACACAACTTCCACGAAAGTGACTAGATTCGAAGACCAATCGGAGGCTCCAAAAGAAGAGGAACCTATTTTCGAAGAGGTCGTTGCTCAGGAACAACCCCAAATCAGAACCGGTCATTGGCAATTCGACGAAGAAAATTCCTGGCAGGCTGTCTCGAACCCCTACCCCATCCAGAACACTCTCAAGCCCGTCGTTGATCGTGTTCCTTATTCTAGTCTTTAATTTTTTTATTTGTCTCCAAAATCCGAAACTCAACCAAAATTTGATCCCTGCCGTTTTTGTAGATTTTTTCTTCAAAAATATTTTGTTGTATGTAATATTGTTTAAATAAGAGTTTGAAAATTGGTCTATTTAGATGGAATCGAGATATTTTTTAAGTCTATGCACATGCGAACTGATATACTAAATAACTGCAATGTATCAGTGTGTGAGAAATAATGTATTGATATATTATATTAATATACTGTTGCAAAGAATCCCAGAATATCCCGAGGACGGACTCCTGAAAAGCTGATCAGAAAGATTAGATCATTCTAATGAACTGCAGCAAAGAAGTAAACGCTTTAATAGTTTGTATTATGTCGTCATGTTTTATTGTTTTGTTTAATTACCCAAGTTTGGGACAATAATAAAAGATCATGAGAGAAAAGAGACTTCGAAATCTAGAAGCTTTTCGTGATATGTACCGATAAATTAAAAACAACATATGAATGCATCAGTGTATGAGAAATCATGTTTTTCGACACACTTGAATAGTTTCAGTGCACTAACACATTGCATATCATGCATCAGTGTGAGTTCAGTTAACTGATAATATCCTTATTTGAATTCTGAGAATATTGAATGTATGAGAAAATTATATGGCAGACTAAGTGAGTTAATCACCATATATCGGATTAATTCCTCACAGGTTTTGTCTATTCGATAACAATCCCAAATGGGGTTGTATTATTCTAAAAATTTCAAGGTTAGGCTTTTGAGAAAATGTCTACTCCTCATTCTATTGAAGAGGGAAATGTGGCGTCTGAAAAATTCCAAAATATCAATTTGTTTAGAAAATATGCTGCTTCTATTGCATCAATATGCAAAGAACAACTTCTAAGAATATGCGAAGTTGTTTAGGATGCTCTTCATGAAATATTCCCATAAGTCATCAGAGGTCTAAACCAATTGTTCTGCTGGCTAATTAAAAATTTTACAGTTGCTTACATTTTCTTTACAGAACAAAAAAAACTCCCACTGTTTAACCTGCTGAACTTTACAGAGCTGCCATAGCAACACGTTTTCCTGACTTCCAACTTTATCGTCTTAACTTCATTCTCTCTGTTGACACGTCTGTTTTGAACCTAGTATTCCCTGAAAAATGATCCCAGTTGGTCTCATGTCTCATCCCAGTTCCCAAAGTAACATTGGATTAGTCCGGATTAGTTCAATTTTGATCAAGGTCTACCTTTTGGAATTTTTTATTATTCTGTTGATCAGAGCTCGGAATATTTAGATGTACTTTTAAAAACGAAATCGTTTTTCAGAAATTATTTCTGGAATTAATAATAATTTCGGATTTTTCTGGAAATTAAAATTCAATTTAGAGGGATATTTTTCTAACTTCCATAGCGTTATATTTAGTTTTATTTTTGAGAACATTTTATTGAAAACAACCCTAGATTGATCTTTTCTATTTTTATGTTACACGCAAACATTTTTGTCACTTTCCGCCCTCGATCAAGGAACATTGAAAGCATACAAAATTCACTCAAATTGCTCTCCAGTTTTCGGAACCGTCTCCTGTTTTCTAAAGCTCTTGATCCTTCGATCGAGAGTACTTCTGTCCGACAAATCCTTTTGCTTGTTTTTAACAGAATCGAAAATTATAGATAACTTGAGGCCCAGGTATGGAATAAAATCAGATGTTTACACACGATCCGATACGTCATGCGTATTTTGTCTGTGTATCAAAACTGTTCTCATGGATCGGGAGTATATTTTTCGTGTACTGATATGATAATAAAACGATATAACGGCTTTTTCCTATTTATCGATGAGATACGCCATATTAGTGCATCATTTTTTGTTTAATGATGTGTTAATATGACATATAATTTGTTATTTCCTATTTACTGGTATATTAGCAATGCTGTATCAATTATTATTTCCTACTTACCCGATGCGTTGGAATTTTCCTAATAGATCGGTTTGTGCACATGGGAGCTTTGGTCTTTGTGTTTGCTCAACGGCTGGAGACTCATCGTGACGTTTTAGGAATTCCATGTTTTGTTCAGTTTCTATAATGTTCCTTTTATTTTTGTTTTTCTCTTGATACTTTCCATATATATAAAGTAATAATACCAATTAGTTTCTTTAAAATCAATATTCACATGTAATTAAATTATGAGAAAAAATTGTTTTATTTGTTCTGGTGATCGATGAACATTTTTAGGATTATCTGAATCAGAGATTTTGGGAATTCATCCACAAAACTCCAACAACAATAAGTTGTTATTTTTGTAACAATCGGATTAAAAACTGAATCGATATTTTTATTGAGCATCATCATGCGTTCGATACTTTCGTCATTTGATATCATAACTATATTTTATAGCACAATGTACTTGAAAACAGACTTTTTATATTTATTCTCATTATCATGGTATTTATTGTCAGAATGTTACTTAGTATCATCACTTTAAAACTATCGGGATTGGTCTGTAGGCATGGAAGACAGGACAGCCTGACCGACACACCACAACCCAAACTAGGCACCGCCCAGAGACCAACGTATTGGAAGACTTGATTGACGATCACCAATTCATTCTGCCCTTTCCCTTTCTCTCTTAAATGCTTCCATGGTAATAAAACTTACCAAGCATGTGTTCATATATAGTAAGAGTTCACATTCTTCACGCTTACCCGAGGTATACTTACCAAACCTCGTTGATCTATTATCACACCCACCATTCCCCGTCCATTCCTCGAAGTTGACGAAAATCAATTTTAGTTATCAGTATTTTTTATTTTTAACCGTTTCTTCGCGTTTTATTTCCATTTTAAAAATTATCTTTTTATCTTCATGTTCTGAAATCTTCAAACAAATTTTAAATAATTTTTTTAGTTTTTATTTTAATTCAATGAATGGCCTCTATCACCAAAGATGAAGCAAATTTTCCTTTTTCATCTTCTGAACCCTACCTGCTCCACAAAAAGTTAACAATGTTTCAAAGAAAAACGAAGCCTTTTATTTTCAAATGTTTAAAATTTTCAATTATATTTCTACTAGCATTATGGTTACTGTATGTTATTAAAAAAGTTCAACTAGAATATTCCGAAGACTACTACTACGAGTTCGATGAAGTCCCGGTCGAGGTCATTACTGCCAAAATTGCTGTCGAAGATAGTATAGAAAATTACGATTCTGCAAAAATGGAATTTCAAAATTACAAATTGGAATATCACGTGAAAAAATTACCCAATGATTGTTCGAACAAAAAGATCCTCATCATGATCCCTTCGAGAACTTCCGGATTCCATACAAGGATGGCAATGAGGAAAAGTTGGTTACAGTATGAGGTACGGTAGCTCATAACTTTCAATTCCATATTATAGTAATCCAGTTTCTGGAAATATGTGTTGAGATTATTTTTGATGATGATTGTCTGATCTAGCGTCACGATATTTCAGGATGCCGACATAATGCATAAATTCGTCATTGGATTTGATGAAAATGAGTGGACCAGGAAGAGACTGGACAAGGAAGCCAGGATTTTCAACGACTTGGTGATCACGGACATTGTGGATTCCTACAAAAATCTGTCTTTGAAGGTCCGATTTTAGAGAACTCAAAAATATAAAAATCGAGTTTCAGACTTTTGTCTTGCTGAACTGGCAACAGACATATTGTCCAAATGTCAGCTACGTTCTGAAGTCAGACGATGACACTGTTGTCCATCTTCCGAGATTGAAGAGTTTCATGGAAAACTATCTTAACGCAAAGGTGGATCAAAGTGGAAAATCAATATTCGGAAGGGTCTGGACAAAAGTTCACCCAAGAACGTCTCCAACTGATAAATGGTAAGTTTCGTAGTTGATTTTTAACTACCTTTTTGGACACTATCCGATGATTGGACAATGATTAACCTGAGATGATTTTCAAACTTATCGAATACTATTCTATTCCATCGAAATTATTGAAAACATATAATTTACTGTTTTAGGTATGTTCCGAAATTCGCTTGGAAAAAACCCATTTTCCCGGATTATTGCAATGGCCCAACGTACCTCTTGACTTCCGCTGCCATCACCGCAGTCCTGAATGCAACAGCAACTTCCCATCTGATCACTGTAGAGGACGCTTTATTCACCGGGATCCTCGCCGAGAAATCCGGAGTGAGGAGGATCAACGAGTGGAAGATGTTTGGGAAAGAAATAAACGCGAAATCAGGTTGCACCAAAGATAGTCAACCTCAGCCATGGATCGTCAGCGGATATGATTTTTACTCTGGCTCCTTTGTTTTCAAAGAAAATGTGTCTAATCCAATAAGTACCGCAACAAAGAAACTATTCGGGTTGTCTTGTTCATAATATAAATAAGATTATGGATTGTTGCTTATAGCAATGCAATAAGTTGTGAACCAATGAATTCCTATCAAAAGAATAAATCTTAATCTCCCCAAATTCGATGAATATTTTGGACACAATTTTGAGACAAAACTATTATCCAAAAATTATTTCCGATGTTATTTTTTGTTTATTCATCTGCTATCGCTGCAGATCATTTTAACAATGAATATCGTGCAGTGTTTAAACTTATGCCGAACACTCTTACAATGCGTTCCCTGCACATCAAAAACAAAAGCCTGTTCATAAAATTAATGGAAAATTTTATTCCCATACGTGTGATATTTTGTCTATCCAATGATATGGCTTCGATATCATTGACGACAGTGTTATTTAGTTGTTGGAAGACATTTAGCATTAGTCTAACTGAACATCAGATGAAGCATAATCATTATGTTCGGACGCGTAGTAGTCATCAAAGTATTAGAACAAAAAGGAAAAAGTAGGTCTCGTTTCTGGATCCTCATCCCAACAATCCTCAATTCCCCATCTGACTGTGGTTTATAATCAAAGAGCAATTAGCAAATTATTACATGGTCGTATCCGTTCTTCACAATACCGATTTTGATTTCGTGTGTTTTTGATGGAAGATTCGTCGAAGAATCTGAGAACTTTGATTTTTTTATATTTGGGAAGCACAAACAATTAATCATAATGCCTAATCTGAGAATATCTTCATTTTAATCATTATTCGATAAATGAATTTTATAAATCAGAACTCACATCTAAATACGGAATTTAAACGTAATACGATGAATACTATTCTTACTAGGATTTCCAGACCTCCAAATACTAAGATAATAGTAAAGATTATGTTAAGGTCAACGAATTTGTGTATGATAATCGAATAACAAATACCAAGTGCTTATTTTCTTCAATGATTTACTAATTATTGGTCGATGGCTGTTCAGGAAAGAAAATGGTCGAGCAATTTGATTAATGAAGAGAAAATATAATTAGACTCAATCAAATGACTGTAGAATAATAACGGAATGTGAAGATTTACAAAATAATTAAAAGAATTGTCCTTGGGTGTATTTGTTTATTTCAAATTAATTTTTAGCAAAAAGATGAAAAGTTTGGGGATAGGTTGAGGGTGATAAAAGGTTCTCAATAATTTTTCAATTACTCTTCCACCTTGTTATAACCAAATCCTAGTAAGAATACTTTTCGTCTTCCCTTAGCTAATGCTTAATGAAGAATACACAACTATACACAAGAATAAAAGGGACCTACTGTTTTGATGTCTGAAAAGAGGTTCTGAATCTTCGTTTATCCATTATGTTTACGAATTTACACTCTCAGAGCACAACAGTATAAACATTTTTGTTCTAATCAGTTAAAATAAGCTTTCCATGCATTACAAGATCTGCTATTGATTGTTCTGCATTAATATGATAACAAAGACATTTGAGGCCTTATGGGTAATCCTATTCTTTGTTTTCTCGATCAAATGATTCGCTGGTTTTTTATTGTTGTTTTATTCGCAGGTAATTATTTATTTTACAAAAATACTTGTCCTTAATCTTTTTAGCGCTCCAGTTATCGTTTTCCACTCGCTATTATGACTACTTTGTTGATGAGTGTAATGGCAAGGTAAGGAACTTATTAATTGAAATTTTATAAAATGCTTCCTAGAATTACACTATCACCTACTGTCACGACACCATCAAGAGACTAATACTTACTGTGGAAAATAATAATGGAAGCATTGAAAAATTCCCATTATCTAATTGTATTCAGAAAAATGTGACGATTGAAAAATATAAAATATACAGTCAAGAAACTCACCTATTTTTCTACTTCTCGGGAGAATCGTACAATAAATTTCTAGTAATTGTGAGTTTAGCAGCCCTTTCTAGCAATATTAGTAACGGAAACTGTATACCTGTTTCTTATTCATATTTCGGAAAATACAAGGTCTACATCTACAGAGTTGAAGAAGATTCTATTCTGAAAAGATGGCTATTGGCTCCAGATGGTGAACCAACAAATCCTGCTGTGATCGTGAATTATAAATCAGTATGTCTTTTGTCTGTTAAAGTAATCAATCGGATGTTTAGCCAATTAAATATGTTGATCTTCCTGTTCATTCAAAATTAATTGCAGTATCTACTTGGGGGAAAAATCCAAACGACAACTACGATAGTACAAATTACAAAGATGCACCAAGATGTGACGTTCCAGAGTAAGAAATTAGAAATTAGTATATAAATTGCAATGAATCATGATACGAAACTTTAGTGACGGTACTCATTGTGAAGAAGGTCAAGATTTCGAGGAAACATTCAAGGAACCTTCTATCCGTGAAGGGTACTTTGTTGGTGAACGTAATGGCAAGGTAAATCATTTATTAACTAAACTTTTATCGGATATTTTTAGAATTACACGATCACAAAATATTACGAAACCACTCAGAGATTGGTACTTACTGTGGAGAACAATAATAAAAGCATTAAAAAATTCTCTCTGTCTACTTGTACTCAGAAATATGCAGCTATTGAAAACTATACTATAAATAGTCGAGAAACTCACCTGTTTTTCCAATTGCGGAATCCATTAGACAATAAATTTCTAGTAATTGTGAGTTTAGCAGCCCTTTCTAACGATATTAGTGACGGAAACTGTATGCCTATCGCTGATTCATACTTTGGGAAATACAAGATTTACATCTACAGAGTAGAGGATAGTAATATCCTGAAACGATGGTTGTTGACTCCAGAAGGTGAAGAGATGAATCCTGTTGTGGTTACCAAAACTAAATTGGTATGTTATTTTTTGTTTTAAAATAGTCATATGACATTTAGCCAATTGAATATGTCAAAGTTTATTGGAAAGTAATCCAGATAGGTACTGGAGAGGGAGATCCCAGGTTTTTCTCGAGGGAAGATTGTGAAGATTTACCAAAATGTGACGTTCCAGAGTAAAATTTATTTTCAAATTTCAATGAATCTTGATATTTAATCTTCTAGTGATGGCACCTCTTGCGAAGAAGATCAGAGTACTACAGAAATATTACAGACTGTTTCCACGAACTCTTCAGAAACCTCAACATCTGCAGAACCTAAGGATGATAAATTTAGCAAACAAGATCAACCTCTCACAGTAATACC
>VOSG01000493.1:0-26251 GCA_009761265.1 Halicephalobus sp. NKZ332 | reverse complement strand
CACTGCTCATCAAGAAGACAAAATCGTTTTCTCTATCCAGATCTCCTTCCATGTGAAAGAAGAACCCGCTATTTTCCATCAATACACCATGCCGAAAGCAGAACCTCCGGAAAATCTTATAAGCCAATGGGATATAGCCAAAGAATATTTGGACAAAGCCGAAGCTGGAGAGCTCCAGATCGGTCCTTATGTTGCAGTAACTATGCACGGAAGGGTAGAAGAAAAAAAGAAAATCTTGATAGAGGTTCATTTTTAGTATAGAACAATTCGTTTTCGACAGTTTAACCTTGATGATTTTAAAAATAAGAATTTCAGGGACGTGCATTGGATCCAGAAGTCTTTTTTTTGGCAGTCCCCAACAAAAGCCTGACTCAACTTGTTTGGGTGAGGATCCGATCTCCGATGTCTGACAACAAAGAGCATCACCGAGCCATGGCTGCTTTCATCACAGACGCCACTCTCGGTGCAACAGCGGTGAATCCCCATGTTTCTCAAGGATTCATTCCAAGCATGTTCTTCTCTTTGGATAACCATTGCTGGTTCCATACTTATGACTTCCGAGTCGACGAGTGGATGTTGTACGAGAGCGAAAGTCCTGTGGCAAATAACGGAAGAGCTCTCTCCTTAGGTAGACTCTGGACCCGTGACGGTCGACTGATTTTTTCCTCCGCTCAGGAGTCCCTTCATCGAACCAAGGTAGCAAAATCTAGTCTTTGAGCTTCAATTAATATAGTATACTGATTCCTTAGATGCATTATAAATCGAAAGATTTACGTCAGAACCATATTTTTTTCTACTCTAACAGTGTTGAAATAAGACTTGCTAATTTGATTATCTGTCAATAACAGGACTATGAACAGCTTAAGGAAAATAGACTAAACTGTACCTAATAGTAGAGCACACATTCAATATCGAAATTACTCTCGATCAGGAGACAGGGTATCAAAAACATTGATCTTGTTTGTTTTCAATATTTGGATTAACGCTGTCTCAGTTGAGGTACATATTTAGGGCAAAAATGAAATGACAACGAATTGAAGATCGTATTAGGAGAAAGTGTAGTCTGTAAGGAGACAGACGAACAGATGATTGTTCGACAGCAAAGGTAAAATAGAGTTGCTGATCCGTCAGACATAATTGATTCGAAATTTGATTTGAATTTGTTTCGGAATAGATATCTTGGTTTATTTTCAACAATAAGTTCCAAATCACTTTATTCTCTACTATAAATTTTAAATTTCTGTAGTTTGCCGTTCGTTGAATTAAGCTCTTATCTATTTCCTTTTTATCGATTTCTCTTCATTGCTTGTAATTCACAGAATTCTGGAATTGATACAAGGAAAATTACCAAAGATGGCTGATGCTGCTATAGTGAAGAATGCTTTGTTAAATATCTTCGGTTTGGATAAAGAAGATGAAAACACATTCATAGCGAGGAACTTGAAAGGTAACCAGTCAGATGCCAAGTCCGTCTACGGGGGATTTCTCTTCTCCCAATCACTCGTGGTGGCTCAGAAGACTGTTGGGCCAGGGTTTTTACCTCACAGTATGCATTCTTTCTTCATTTTCAATGGTAAGTTTTACTTTGATTCAGTGTTGTAATTACATAAAACAATTCCATTTGTAAACAGACAATATCTCATATGGATATGGATATCTTTTTCAGTTTTTCATATATGAATAAGTTTAACTTATAAAAGACTTTTCAGCATCTTCGTCGAAGCCAGTTGTGTACAAAATTCAGAGAATCCGTGACGGTAGGAGCTTCGCCACCAGATTCGTCACTGCTCATCAAGAAGACAAAATCGTTTTTTCTATCCAGATCTCATTCCATGTGAAAGAAGAACCCGCTATTTTCCATCAATACACCATGCCGAAAGCGGAACCTCCGGAAAATCTTAAACGTCAATGGGATGTAGCCAAAGAATATGCAGAAAAGGCAGACGCTGGAGAACTCAAGATTAATTCTAATATTCGTGCGAGGATGCAATGGGACATAGGAAGCAAGAACTTTTCTACAATAGAAGTTGGTCAAACTTCCGAATTAGTGTTTCTTTAAAAAATCATTTCAGTGGTGTCCAGTGAATCCAGAATTTTTCTTTTCAGTAGTCCCCAACAAAAGCCTGACTCAACTTGTCTGGGTGAGAATTCGATCTCCGATATCTGATGACAGAGAACAACACCGAGCCCTAGTTGCTTACATTACTGACGCCACTCTCGGTGAAACAGGAGCGAAGGCTCATTTTTCCCAAGGGTTCATCCCGAGCATGTTCTTCTCCTTGGATAACCATTGCTGGTTTCACACTGATGACTTCCGGGTCGATGAGTGGATGCTGTACGAGAACGAAAGCCCAGTAGCAAACAATGGAAGAGCTTTCTCCTTGGGTAGACTCTGGACTCGCGACGGTCGACTGATTTTGTCCTCCGCTCAGGAGTCCCTTCACCGAACTAAGATAGCGAAATCTAGTCTTTGAACCCTTTCTTACAGTGTACTAATTTTGTGAGTGAATTATAGATCAAAAATTCACGTCAAGAGGAATTATTTTCAAAAATAATAAAATTGTGCTTCTAATGTGACGTCAGGTTAGAAGCACTGAAGGAGATGAATTCACTCATTCATTCATGAATTCTAAACGAAAGGCAGCAATTTTTCACTAAAGTTGTTTTCCTCAAAAGAAAGTTCTGGAAGCTTCGAGAAGAGTCTAGAAACTTGTTTCGAAAAAGTTTCATAGTACTCCTTCCCAATTGTTTTAGAGGTAGTTTCAGTCGGAAATCCAAAGTCAAAGTTTCCAGAAATTCATATCGAAAGAGTTTTTTCGAGAAAAAATTATGAGTTTTAAAATGATATTATTAGATGAAAGACAAAAAAAGAATATAAAATGTGTTCTTTTCGTTTGAGAGTTCCAGAATTATAAAAAATAAACCCGGAAATTCGCGTCGGGAAATCTTTAGAAAAACGAATTTGAGTATTAAAGTAACTTGATTTTAAAAAAATGACTCTCACGATAAAAACACAAAGTTCATACTTTCTTTCTAAGACTTCTAAGAGTATAAATGATTCCGGAAATTCGTGTCGAGAAACCTTTGAAAAACAAATTTGAGTTTTATAATATGATGTTGCGTTGACAACACTTCCCGTGCCGAGACAGGTGAGGTCGGCAATTATTCATGAGGTCGTGTTTCTATACTGCCGGAGGAAAAACTCGAAACGTCTATTTATTTTTTCTGGTTAAAAGGACAATTCTGGAATAATTGCGTCAATTGGCCCAAAAACCATCGTCAATTAATTTTGGAAACTTGGCCGGCATCCCAAAACAGATCCTGAAGTCTGACAAATTGCCGTCAGTTTTGTTTTTGTCGAATGTAAATTAAATTTTTTTCGTGATCTTCCAAGAAATTTATTTCTGTCATTTTTCTTCTGGAAGAACTTTCTGAACTTAATCTTTTCTTAATTTATGTTTTTTTGAAATTTTAGATTTTTAAAATCCTTTGTTGAAATACGAATAAAATTTTCTTGTATTTTCCGAGAAATTTGTTTTTCCCTTTTTCCCCCTCTTGAGATAATTATCTAAACTGTGTTTTTTTCAGTTTATATATATTGTGTTTTTTTAATTGTTAACTTTTAATTTGTTTATTTTTAAATATGTTCGTCCAAACGTGAATAAAATTTTTTGCGATTTTTGAGAAATTTATTCTAAACATTCCTTTTTTTGGAAGCACTTTATGGATTCGATTTGTGCTTGGTTTATATATTATTTATTTTTTAATCTTTAAAGTTTTTAAAATTGTTGTTTTTATCCAATGTACATTGAAACTCTTCTCATGATTTTTCCCAGAACTTATTTTTCTTTTTCTTCAGAAAGGATTTTTAAACTTTGATTTTACTTAATTTAAATTTTTTTTTTCACTTTTGGGATTTTATTTTATATTTTCTCTGCAAAAGTGTAAATTAATTTCTTTGTAATCTTCCAAGGGATTTGTTTTCTCGTTTTTTTGGGAGAACTTCTGGACTTGGTTTTTACTTAATTTACATTTTTGTTTTCAATTTCCATTTTTTAAATTAAAAGAAAATGATTTATTTTCTGAATTCTAAAAATCTCTGCTTTTTGGTTTTTCGAGTTTAAAATAACTTTTCCTAATCCCTAAAAATATTTTTTTAAAAACACGAAATTTAAAATAAGATTCCTGGAAGAAATTTGGTGTGGTAGTAGACTAGCCTTAATCATAAATCCGGATTTGTCGTTTTTTAGAGAAAACATATTTCTCATAACGAAAGTTGCTCTTTCGAAAAAAGAAATTTAATAAAATGGAGGTTAATAAAAAATTATTTTAATAAAAATGGAAGTTAATAAAGTAGAGAAACTAGAGAGTTCACCTTTGACCTTTTTGGGTTTTCACACGTTCGCAAGAATGATTTCTGGTAGGAAATTGTACTCCATTTAGAAACGGCTTTTTGTTAAAAATTGTACTTTGTTTCAGAACGATTTTTGATTCAGAACTGTATCTTTTAAAGAGTAACTTCGATAGGAGTTTTATTTAAATATCACTTTTATCGGAAAATTTTTTTTCTTGAAAACTAACTTTCGATAAAAAAAAGTTGTATTTTAATTAAAAACGATTTTTAACAGAAAATTGTATTTTAATTGATACTGAATGTAAATTAAAATGTTTCCGAGTTTGGTAGAAAGCTTTGGGAAAGTACTTGTGAAAGTGAAAGTTCTGATTTCCCAGAAGCCTCTAAAAATTAATGTCGACACAATTTTATCAGATGTTTTTATTTCTAATTTCTATAATAATGTAATAGTTGACTTCGATTTCCTTTTCATCAAATTTTTCAAAATTTCCTTCCATTACAATCGATGAGATTTCTGGGACATTTTTAACATTTTTCTGAAGTATTTCAAAGTGAAAAAATGATCCCCAGGGAATTCACTTCCTGAATAGCATTGTTGACCCAGAGATTCTTCTTCGAGCTTTCACTTCGGATTCGGATGACTTTTATTGACTGGTTTTAGTTTTGTGTACTTTGCCAAAACGTGCGGTTCAAATTTTTTGAATTTTGAGAAGAATTTTTTACTTTTCAAATTAAACAATTCTTCTATTTCTCCATTTTTAGAATTAAAAAAAATATGTTTTATTCTTTAGATTTAGGAATTTGGAAACTCTTTCTGAAATTTAGAAATTTTTTTTTATTTTTTTTGAATTTTTTCACTTTTCCCATTTTTCTTCTTTCTGGGAAAACTGGTCGGCGTTTTTTGTTCATTCATCCAAAATGTTCTTTTGCCCTAGGACATTTTTAAAAAGCAATAATCTCTTAAAACTAAGTTTTTCTTTAAAAAACAAGAATATGGGAAATTTCGAGAACTAATTGTCGGAGGGCACAGCTTTGTAGAAAAAAAATTATCTTTGAATTTTATTTTTTTTGTTTTTTATATTTGCCAGAATCGAACAAAAAAAGGCTTCTAATTCAATCTAGCCTTTCCTGCTCGGCTCTGACGAGATTCCAAAGCACATCTTGCCTCGGGCATTTCCTCCATTATGCATGTTTTCCAAATCTCGAATGAGAAAAGTGTTTTATGACTGTCCCCTGACATTTGAGCCAATTACTCTCGGATGTGCTAAAGTCGAAAATTCCAGAAGCTCTGGGAGTTTCGAGAATCCAGGATAAAATTTATAGGTTTTCGGTATCTATGAGTATCTGAAATTTTAGAAAATGTATAATTTCCCGGTATCTCGTGGAAATTTCTGGAATTTAAGCCGAGAATTCCAGAACCTTGTGAAAAATTTCGGAATTTTCGTTTTTTTTGAGTTTGTTGAGAATTTATCGAATCTTCCGGAACTTCGTCAAAATTTCTGGAACTAACGGAAGCAGAGGATTTTGAAAGTTTCTGAAAAGTTCCGGAATCTTGTGAAAACTTTTGAGATTCCTGGAAATTTCTGGAATTTTCGGAAGTTTGATCATTTTTAAAATTTTTCCATAATTCGTGTCGAGACAACTTTCGTTAAGATAATTACTTTGGGTTTTGTGTTATCACTTTGAAAGAAGGTTTTCCAGAAAATAGACAAGGTTCTGAATGGTGGTTCTGGCTTCGGCGACGAACGGCTCTACTATCGACCCCGAGCCCTCTTCCTCGGCGGGTCCATCCGTGTCCCCGACCCCCGGACCTGTTTCGAGCAAGGTCTCCACAGCCCAGCCCCAGAGCCTCGATAGCGGGGACTACAGGGTAGCTTTTTTCGGCGCCGGGGGAGTAGGGAAAAGCAGTATCGTTTTGAGGTTCATCAAAGGGACCTTCAACGACAACTACGTCCCCACAATAGAGGACATATATGAACAGGTTTGTTTTCCTCACGACAAAAATCTTGAATTTTCAAAATGTTCCAAAATTTATTTAGAGAACTTCGTTAAAAATTTAGTTTTAATTTTTAGTAATGTAATTTATTGTTACAAATAAAATTAGTGAAAATCGAATTTTTAAAATTTGACAAACTTTTGGAATTAAATTTTACGTAAGACAATTTTTATAATAATACTTTAAGGTAATCTCATGTAATAAAAATAATGTCTGTACACTACAAATCACGGATACCACTGGGAGTCACCAATTTCCGGCGATGCAGAGGTTATCCATTTCCAAGGGCCATGCCTTCGTGATCGTCTACTCTGTCACCAGCAGGCAGTCTCTGGAAGAACTCCGTCCCATCATCCAGATGCTCCAGGAGGTGAAAGGGGATCAGTTAGCGGAAGTTCCCATCATGTTGGTGGGGAATAAAAAGGACGAAGCTCATGTAGGTGTTTTCTTTTACAAAATGATTAAGAAATTTATCTTCAAGGAGTGTACATATTTACGACCCTTAGATAAGAACACTTAATATTACGCCATTTTGAAACTCCCCGACATGTAATAAATAATTTCGAAACAAAAGATAAGAAAAAATTAAACTTCAAATTTCTTGATCTCGACTGAAAATTTAAAATTTCGTGCTGAGACAATTTTCTGGAGTTTTTATGGAGAAAAACTATATTTTGAGTTTAATTTTTATTTGTTGATTTCAGAAACGAGAAATCTCAACAGAAACAGGCCAGACTTTAGCGAAAAGGTGGAGTTGCGGATTTGTAGAGACTTCGGCAAAACAAAACGAGAACATCACGGAACTTTTCCAGCAACTTTTATCAATGGAAAAGAAACGACAGTTGACCCTTTCTATGAATGACAGCGGAGATAAATCCGGAAATAAGAAAAAGTGTTTGATTATGTAATTTAATTCTCAAACTTAGAAATTAAATTGAAATTATAGATTTAATAAAAAATCAAAGATGATTCATTTTTTTCACTGATAAAAAATTCATGGAGGGAAACGAGGGTGGGGATTTGAGTATTTGGAAAGGAAAATTATTCTTTATCAGAGATTCGCGAAAAAAAAGAAAACGACTTTTTTTCAAAAATGAACGAGAATAGGAGATTTTTGAGACCGATCTTCGGAAATAAAGAAATAAACCTTGGTCAACTATATTGTTTGGAAGCTGAAGAATTTCTGAATTCTACAGTACTCCATGATATTAAGAAGTTATATATACCTGAAGATGGAGTCTGGACTACGGTAAAAGTTTATTTTGATCCGATGAAGATGCATTTCATCGAAGACGAATTCGACGGATCCGATGTTGAAAAAGTTGTTTCTAATTTTGTTTTATAAATTAATTTTTATATTTTAGCTAAAAGCGACTTTAGGAATCGGGTCGTTTTCTTTCGTTAACGATTTATTCCCGATGAAGAAAGCAACAGAACCTCCTGGTCTGAAGACCATTTCAATCATCAGCTTGAAGATAGTTTTCCGAGTAAGTTTACTTCTATTCGATAAAGTTGCTAATTAAAAGTGTATTTTGTTCTTTAAAAATAGTAGTATTTTCTTAAGAATTACCACATGAACAACTGTATCTGTTTTTTAATCTAACGACCAACTTCAGGAAAAGAATCTCAAATTGACTGTTTACGACTCTGCGAATTTAGAGATAACGGAGAAGGTATTGGAAAAGGCACAACTTTCTGTGACGAAAATAGAACTTGGAGAATGGTGGATTATCAAAGTTTTATCTGAAGAAAAGAAAGATACCGTAATTGAAGATGTCATGGAAATCGTAAGATTCATCGAGGATTTCACGAAAAGTCAGGATACGGATGTTCCGAAAAATCTCGAGAAGATTCAGTTTCAAATTCTGAAATCTCATGATAAAAGAAATCCCACAGTATCTTATTTGGATATTTCTATGTTGAAGAACTCTCTGCGAAAAACTCTGAGAAAAAGATCATATTTTCCGGTTAATGTAGAATTACGAAACCTCACGGATCTCGGAATCTTGACTTCTGAGGATCCGAAATTCGAGAAGTTTTCCAATACTCTCCCGGAACACACTTTTTTGATGGACTACTGTAGGGAATCAGAGATGGCTCTGGACAAACTTCGTCGGATTTTGGATGAATTTAAAGAAGAGAACTACAAGGAAAAAATAAAAGAAGAAATTAGACGGATAAATAGTGAGTTGATAGCAGTATGTCGAGAAATCAAGGATACGGTATACGATGTCGAACAACTTCAAAAAACTGTGAAATCTATCGAGAAAAAAACTCCAACGAAAATTTACACAAATAATTTCGTTCAAACTTTGAGATCCTTTTATTTTTCTGAACAAGAAGATTTTTTTCCGGAGATTTCCAAAGTTGTGAAAAATGTTGTTCCAGAAGATTCGAAAATTATTCTAGTAATTGGAGAAAATGATCGACAAAAATTGGATTTCATAAATTTCTTTATGAATCTGGTTCAATTTAATTCTTTCGAAGAAGCTTCGAGTTTCAAAATCAACAAATTTCTTACTTTCAACCCGAAGGTGCCCCAGACAGTGGTCTTGGAGAACATCAGAGATGATCCTGGAATTATCCTTTTGAATCTTCCTGGAGCTTTATTGAATCAAAATCCAGAAATCTTTAAAAAAGAATTTGCGAAAGCAACTTTTCCTCAGAAACAAATCCATGGAATAATAACACTTTTTTCGAGTGAGAAATCCTTGGAAAACTTCCAAGAAAACTTCCCAGAAGAACTTCGAAATATCCAAAATCAAATTCTCTATTTTAATTTATTTAAGAAAAATAAGATGAAGATGGAAAAATGGATTACAGTATCTGAAAATCTTCCTGGTGGGACTTTATTTTCTTTTGATGAAAACCTGTTGAAAAAAAATTTCCTTCAAATGGGAAAAACAAATTTCGAAGAAGTCCTACGGTACACCAAGGAAGTACTAAAGAAAGTAAATAATTTTAGACCTTTCGAAATGGAGAATTTTAATTTTGCAAAGATTTTTTTAGAAATTAACGAAGATTATTTCTCCATTGTTGCAGACAACTTATTTAAGACGATAAAAATAATTGAGTTAACTTCTTCTGGAAAAAGAGAACAATATTTTGATTCCCTGGTTTTGGACGAAGTTGAGGAAGTTTTCATAAAGAACTTGGCGAAGATCTGCAAATTCGTAAATTCTAAGGATTTAACGAGCAGATACAAAAAACTTTTCGAAGAACAATCAAAAAAACAAAAAATGTGGATTTTCGACTGGAATTGGAATGTGACTTTCCTGGATTCTCCTTCTGTCACGGATCTCGATGCAAAGTCCTGTATCGAAGGATTACTGTCCAGTTACTACATAGGGAATGGTCTGAAAGCGAATTTGATGAAAGAGTTCAAGACGGAGGTATTGCTGTATGATTGTGACGTCAGAAGAGGTGCCTACTTCGATAATTGTGAATTTTCTTTTTCTCTTGAAGATGGTAAATTGTTTGTGCAAACTAAATAAATCCGTTTAGAATGACTCTATTGTTTTTCATATACAAACCGATGCAAAAGGAGAGCAAGTGATTAGTCAAACCTATTTCGCACTTTCGCGACAGAAGATACTCTGATCGCTCGTGGAGAAAAGTGATCAATAATGTGACTGTTCGTGATGTGACGGCAGATGACATCCTTTCCGAAATGGATTTTGTATATTGTCTGTGACGATTTTCCCACATAAATCCACATCTTTTTATTGGATTTCAATATCCTTTTTTCCGATGCAGAAGATGTCTTCGTTTTTGACCACTTTTCAGTTACACATTAAAAAAAATTAAATATAAAATGATTCATTTTTCAGCAGCAATTCATTATTGAAATTCGATCTTTTCCTGATCCATATTTAAAAACGAAATTCGTTAATTCCTTTTCCTAGTTAATTCCGCTTTTTAAATTCACAGATGACTGATTTTTGTGACAATCTCCCTGATTTGTTTGTAAACCATTTATCCAATGGATATCGTGCGAAAAAACAAACTTAGTCCGAAATTCGTCAAAAAAGGTGAAATGGATAAGATCCGACTTCCGGCAAATGTCCTCGGAGACCTCTTAGAAAGATACTGTATGTTTCACTAGAATATCCATGCACATAAATAGGATCTCCGTACGTTTCATTATAGTATCTTCGAAATTATCCAGAGTTTCCGTATATCTTATTGTTTTTTTGCACGTACCTAGGATTTCAGCACGCTCTATTGTAGTATCCTTGCACGTAAATAAGATCTCTGTCTTATTATTTTCCTTCCATGCAAGTAGAACTTCCGTACACTTCATTATGATCTCTTTGCACCTAAGAACTCCTTCCACTTAAATACAATCTTCATATCCGACTGCAATAAATCCAATGTATAATTTCCAACAAACATCGTATTAAAGATATACTTAAAGTTGGAGAAATGAATGACTAACCTAATTATATTTTTCAAGATTAAACTTCATCGAGTTTATAAAAAAACAAAGTTGATGGACTTCTTATTCAACATTAGTTTTCACATTCCAAAATGTTTTTTAGAACTTCTTTGTAAATTATTTATTGAATACTTATTGCACGAAAAAACAAATTGAAAGACTTTAAAGCTGAAAAAAAGTTATTGAGTAGGGAGAAGTCTGTTGTTTGCGGTAATAATCGCCTTCAATTGTTCCAGTTCGTTGTTCAGTTTCAGCATTTCTTGACGAAGTTCCCCATTTTCAACCTCAAGTTGTTGTGACCTCTTTGATCTGTATTCAAAAGCTGCTCTTCTGTTGGCTCTACATCTTTTCGCTGCTTCGTTGTTTCTCCTTCTTCTGTCTCGATATCTCTCCATATCGGGAACAGCGGAATTTGGGTCTGTTTTCGTTGACTCCGTCTCCACCCTTAGTTGATCAGAATTCTGAGGACTATTCTGCGACGGCTCGTTTGATCCTGATCTCGTAGAATGTGTGGAATGAGGACTCAGGGAGTCACTGTCACTCTTAGGTTCGGTGTTGTTGGAACTCGTGGAACTCGCGGAGGAATTTGAATGAAGATGGACAGCCAGGGTCGAGAGATTAGTCTTGAAATCACCTTCCATTTTGTCGTTGGCTAATCCGGATTGCTGGACAGTCCTGCTTTCCGGGACTGTAGGAGATCTTCTGTTCGTCGACAACAAAGTCCCCAAAATACTCTGCTGATTACTAGGGGGTTGAACGATCGAGGGTCTAGTTTGAGGAGGATCGTTGGGGACGGCTCTGGAGAAGATCGAAGGTCTCGGTTCCTGAGCCAGAGGTAGTTGTGAAATAAATTGCACATGACTCCCCAAGGGATTTCCAACAAGAGAAGACTGTCCACTTCCTAGCAGATTTCCACCAAGAGAGGATTGGACGTTGATCCCTAAGGAGTTCCCGGAAATGGGGGGTTGGACGACACTGGGCCTCGAGGTGGGGTTCTCAGATGAGGGTCCTCGTCCGTTCACGATGGGGGTACAATGGATGACGCTTGTTGGTCGATTTTCCGGAAGCAGACTCGTCGCGGAGGGTCTTGGTGGAGCCGGGATCAAATCTGCGAGAGAAGATTTTTCCGAAGACGAGAAAGGTTGAAAGGCACTTCTCGAACTTGAGAAATTCGGAGTACTCGAAATATTAGAAAAAGGTCTTATCCCCTGAGGTGGAATAATCCCAAATCCAGGAAGCACAGGAGGAATCAAGGTGTTTTGATTTGCCGCGGCTGCAGCAGCTGCAGCCAGGATGTGAGGGTTCAGAAAAGCTCCCGTGGACCCCTGGGGGAATTTGAAAGCAGCTGCGGCGGCTGCCATCGCAGCTTGACTAAGATCCAGGGGATAAAAAATATCGTTATTTGGTCCTGAAGCGATTGATGGAAATCCGAAGAGAGAGTCTGTTCTGTATGGATTTATCTGATCCGGATTCGGGAGATCTGGATTCGAGACAGAAGGTCCGGCGACGATGACAGAGTTCGAAGACTTCAATTCCGGCAGTTTTGGGGGATCAGGAGTTTCGAGAGAAGTCAGCTTGGATTTCAGAAGACTGTTTTCCTTTGTCAATTCCAGAAGTCTCTGTTCCATCGCCATGTCGTTCATTTTTCTTTTTTCTCTTGACCTCCTTGCAGAATCGTTGTTTCTTTTTCTTTTTTCACGATAATTGTCATCTTTCATATGATCTGGCATCGACGGCCTCCTCGACGAAGCCCCACTGCCACATTCGCTGCTTGTCGATGGAGGAGAGACGGAGAGGGAAGACAGTCGATTTTCGTCCATCGGGGGATGAGGGGAGCTGTGACCGCTGCTGGCCCCACTGGACTCCAATCCTGGCATCCTTAAAGCCTACAAAAATACTTTAATTTAAACTTTCAACTATTTAACTAGAAACGAAAAACACGTGATTGTAAAAATAAAAAACGATCACGAAGTATTCTCGACACGGATTCCAAAATCCTCCAATGACTTCCAGAATTTCCAGTGTCCGAAAGTGATTGAAAAATTGTACAACTGCAAAGATTACTCAGTCTCGTCACGAAAAAGGTCTACACGAATTACAAAAAGGGTTCTCGATTTCCGAAAGTAATTACAACAGTTTCCACTGGATTCAGAAAGTTTGGAAAGATCTAGTGAAAGTAATTCCAGTTTCGGCGAAAGGGAGCGCTGGATTTTTGTCCAGAACTAAGCCGATCGGAGCGAAAACAAGACTGGTAATACGTGTTTGCGAAATTTCCCCTAGAGGCATGTGATGATTGCAGCGGCTTGTTTTCAATCGAAAGTGGAAAGTGGGCACTGGTCACTGGAACCGGTTCACGTAAAGAGAAAACGAAAGCTGGATTGCCTGAGGCAATGCACGCAACTGTTTCGCGCAACATCCGCGAATCTGGGAATTTGCTGACCAAAGATGGCCATTGCATATAGGACTTGGATGACGTCGCGATGTTGTAACAGGGATCTTCGAGGAAATCCAGAAAATTAAATAAAGTTCCTTTCTTGTCTAAGACAAAAAAGATATTGTAGAATCACGACATTGTAAAAATCTAAAACGGACAAAATAAAACAATTTCAGAAAAAAGATATTGTAGGATAATATTGTAAAAAGTTAGGGAATTTAAAATAATTTTAGACAAATAATAATACAGGACAATAGCGAAGTTCAAAAAGTGAAAACAAACAGAATAAAAGTTTCGGAAAATTCTTGAGTGGAAAATATGCCCCAGTTCCAAACTTCTAAACTAACCCAAAATTAATGTTTTTCTCCGAAGTTTTTTACTCATTAATTTTCGAAAGTCCAACCTGCCTTCGACAATGACAACTAGAAATAAAAAACTAAAAAAACTAAAAAACTAGGGAACTGAGAACGGCACAAAGACAAAAATCAAGGTCGTGTCTCTCCTATATCCCCTTCCGGTGTCTGAATCCCCCTCCCTATCCTTTATTTCCCCTCTCCCTCTTTAGTCTTCTTCAATCTCCCTCCTCATCAATTATCCTATCCTCTACCCTATCCCCTCCTATCCTGTCAGTTTCTCTTACCTTTTTCTTTGATGATGTTATTTTTATTTCATCGCCGTTGGCAACAATGAAGAAAACTCCCTAAATTTCCTGCAGGTAGTTCTCGAATTCAAAAATTGAGAATGGAAATAGATTAAGAGATTGAAAGCGAAAGCTCCAGGAAAAATGAAAGACAATCGCGCGCAATCGCAGAACCCGGACTTGACCTCGTAAGGATCTGGATCTGGTTGGATAATGAGCCGCATCCAGTTGTGTTCTAAGTTGACTAGGAGAGATTTTATTTTTCGCTTTCATTTTGACGCGAAAATGTATGTCAGGATCACCTCGACATTGCCTTGATCCTTTTCGAAAAATCCGGTTTTTAAAATTTTTGTTGAATAAGAAAAGCTTTTTCGAGAACAATTTCTGGAACTTATAGTGCGCCAAAATCTCTAGATTTTCATTAACTGCATAATCGGAGGGTGGAGACAGGGATAGGGGTACAAGGAGTGGAAACAAGGGAAGGGGATCTCGTTTCGGCATCGACCAGTTTTCCCGGAAAAATGGATAAGCAGGAAAAGGAAATTGCATCTTAAACGGTCAAAAGAGGTCAGAAAAAAGTGATGCTATTTATCCAAATGAAATTACACTATTAGACAAATCAAAAAGGATCTTATCATGAGACTGTTTTGGAACTTTCTAATACTTGGGATTTAAGTTCTTTTTGGGAAGTTAATATTGTTAAAAATGAGTTGAAATTTGCTAAATTTTTTTGAAGCAAATGTTGAAACTTTCTGAAGACTGTGAGAATTCAGTTTTTCAAATGTTGATTCCAAATAACTTTTAGTTTCAAAAAGATCCAGGAGATTCCGATTAATGTAGTTACAGTAACTAAAGGGTGAAAGTTGCATTTCTAGTTTTTATAAGAAACCTTTGTTTCTGCACTCAAGAACAAAGAGAAATGACCACCCAAATGACCCCCCAAAAGAATTCAAATGACCTCAAATGACCCCAAACGACGGGCTTTAATGAGGTCATAATCCCCAGCAACACATGTCGTCCAGCTGCTTTTTGGCGGGATTTTCGGATTTTTGAGGTCACGTCTTTCACTTTCGAAAGATCACCAAAAAAATAGAAACAATTATTTTGCACTTCAAACTTCTAAAAATAGAATTTTCCGAAGAAATTTCACTTTTTATGAAATTGAGGATAAATGGTCAAATCGGACAAATCTGGCTTCCTCTGATCCTCTTCCGCGTCAAAAATAGAAATCGCAAATGGCAGTGACCGATTTACCCAATTTTTTTGTCTGATTTCACTTTCGTCAAAAACTTTTCAGACAAAAAACCGTTAACCTGTCGGAGGTACCAGGAATTAAAAGTGCACTTTGCTCTCAATACTACCGTTGTAGAAATCAGAAACGGATTTTTACGAAATAATCTCGGGACGAATTTTAGAAGTTTCTATTGGATGCATCTATTTCAAAATTGTGCAAATATGAAAGTGCGAAATTGAAATTTTCGAAAGATTTTATTTGAGCTATTTTTTGTGAAATTGTGTTAATATGAGGATTCGAAACTGGGGCTTTTACGAAATCATCTCGGAACAAATTTCAGGGATTTTTTGTTCGAAATATTTGTCTCGTAGTTATTTTAATATAAAAATCCGAAATTAGGGTTCTTACGAAATACTCCCGAAAAAGATCTTGGAAAGTCAAGAATGTTAGTTTCAACAATTTGATTCCAAAAGTTTCTGGTTCAGGAATGGGATTAACAACAGAAAAATTCCAAAGAGAATGAATGAAGTCTGGAGAATTCAGAAATTCGGTCTAAAAAATGACGAAGGCGAAACCAAAAAATCGAAATTGGAAATAATAAAATTAAAATATTAAAGTAAAAATATTGAAAATGAAATTGAATAATAAAAGATTTCTAATTTTCAAATAATAACAATAAAAAATAAATAAGGATAAAGTGACGCTATTGTGGATCGTGTCATTTCTAGGACAATGGAAATTCAAACTGGTTTAAATTCCACAAAGATAAAAAGAAAAACAACATAAACGAAAAAATAGGTTAAAATGGCAATATTAACATGCTTTTCATTTTCTAATATTTCGAAAGAAAAATCATTTTCACAGAAAATAGAAATTAAAAGTTTGTAAACTTGTCTCAAGAGGAAATTTTGGGAAATTCAACTATGAAAAGTAGAAATAATGATTTTTAAGAAACCGTCTCGACATGAATTTCTATAAACCTCTTGATTTTAATTGATCCCAGAAAAATCAACTGGGTCCTGGAGGATTCTAGCCAAATAAAATCAGAACTGAATTTCGGCAAAGTATGAATGAATGTTATATTGGATATTTGGCCAAGTGTGACTATCGTTGGACTTGTTTTTGGAGAATTGTGGATAAATAACAATTATCATACTATTTAAAAAATCAAAAATGAGCATTCCTACAAAATAATCTCAACATAAGCTTTCAGAATTTGCCAAAATTCTTAATTCTGATTTCTCTGGAAGTCTCTCCTAGATCCAGAAGTTCTCAAGAAACTTTCACAAAGTGATTCAAATTCCCAGAAGTCCTTTCTGGATCCCGGAAGATTCTCCACAGTTACTCATTAGAATGCAAAAAAAAAATAAAAAAATAAAAACTTGGAGAACAGAAGATCCTTCCGAAGTTACGTCCGAAATTCTCCGTCACCCAGTTTCCACCCGAACCCACAGCTAACTTATCGAAGCTTCTCTCATAATGACGCTAGACATCAGACAAAATACGAAAGTAAAAGTGGAGAAAAAGAGAGCGACGGACAATCGTCTGACGGTCATCGGATGAAAAGTGAAATTTCAGCCTCACAGTCAGAGCGGAGAATCCAGGTCATTCGAAAAGACTGAAACATTTTTCCTGGATCATTTCTCTTTTTTTTGGGGAAATACAAATTTTCATTTAAATTCAAAAGCTAAAAATTTTTTAAACAAAAAAATCAAAAATTTAAAAAATCTAGAAAACAAAAATTTTTTCAGAAAATCCGAATTTCTTTAAACAGAAAATTTCGTTTTAATTCAGAAATATTGAAAATGTCTTATTACGAAATTCAAAACAATTTTTAATTTTTATTTTGGCTTTATTGAAAAACATCCAGTTCCGAGAACAGACCCCAAAACAATGTTTAAAGTATCAGCTTCATTTCTACCCAGAAATACCCGAAATCTTACAACAAAGTCTAAAACAGCTTTTCTCTTTAATATAAATTTTAATTTTAATTATATCCAAAAACATCAATTCTCCAAGACCCCAAAACAAGGCCAGTTTAGTCAGAAAGCGGTAAACAATCGCGCAGTTCTAAGGCTTGTTTGTCGCCCTCAGTTGTCCTCTGTCGTCCGGGGTCACTCGCAGTTGATTTGGTACTTGCTCGAGCGGCCAACCCGTAAACAACCGCAAGAAGTCTTGATTACAGATTGGCCACATCAAAACAGAAATGTCATTAATCTTCAAACTTTCAACATCTGCTTTCTTCTCTTGCATTTTTAAAATTAATATTATCATAAATTAAAAAATAAAAACAGTACAAAAAGTTGAACTAAAAACAATTAGTAGTTAATGATTTTCCTAGTCTTTGGCTTCTTGACAACTCTAACGATTTCAACGTCGTCTTCTTCTTCATCAAGAACAATCACTGGAGCGTCGACGTAGCTCTTCTTCAAAACGACGTCGGGGAACGGGTAGGAATCCGTATCTCGAACAACATTATATACAACACCTGGTTCCGGGAGGAAAGGCGGCTCAGGAACAAAGTTACCGTGGTCGTTAATAACCTCCAAAAGACGGTTCCAAGTCGGGTCTTCCCTCAGCAATTCTAAGCTTCCAATAATAAAACATGCTTTCTCACTACGAGTTAAAGCACTCATCATTCGCAACTTGTCGAAAACAAAGTGGTAATTGTCTGAAATTTTAAATCAATATAAAAATAACAAATATTCCCAAAGTTTTCTCACACCACTTACATCATCTATTTTTGATCATGTAATTTCACCTACTTTAAAGTACTCGAGATTTGTTAATCATCTCGGATTCAGATCCACCCGAATCAATCAAATCATCTTTGAACCATTTCTATTCAATTTTCAAACAAAAGCGATTCCAAACGCCCACTTAGTACTTTATTCAATTGGGCTAAGTGCCGCCATTATTCTTTTACGAACTTTATCGGATTTGTCACCTAATTCAAAATCGCTTCTTAAAAACTCTATATCCTATTCCGTTATCCGTTTTCCCTAAGCTAATTTTGTATTTAAAAATCATTTGGACGTTGAACGAAAAAATCCTAAACAAGACTCAAAACAAGTCACAAAATGTAAATCCAAAGTTTAAAATAAGCTTGAAGTCAAAACTCACCAAGACAAGCCAATCGAGCAACATCGCCGAGAGAAATAGGGATCCTCTTCAAATAGCTGTTTTTTCCATTCATGATTTCATAATACTTCGGAGGAAAATACTCAGTTCCAAGTGAACGAGTCGTGACGACAATAGCAACGTCGGCTTTCTCTTCGAAAAAACTATCAACAGTCGTAACAGCAATATTTGGAGGGATCTTCGGTCCAAGACACCTTCGAATATCTTGAGCTTGGGCAGTATAATAACACAAAACAGCAATTCTAAGTTTCGGATCCATTGTTGATATCTCTTTCACCAAATATTCAGCTAGTTTCGTGTGTTGATTATTCGTCCTCGTTGTCGGGAACACATTCTGATCGTTGCCAAACATGTCATAAAACATTATAGGGAAGTCCTTGTTCTTGATGAGATGAGTTTTAATAGTCTGTTGAGGACAAAGTGGAGAAATAGTCATCTTTGGATAAAGGACCTTCTGCATGAGGTTAGTGATGCCGGAATTGAGATAGAATGTCTTGTTCAATTCGAAATAATGAACTTCGTCGGCAGAAAGATCTACCCAGTTCATGGCTGATTGGAAAAATTTCGGGGTTTTCGACAGACGGATCCTTCTGTGGTTAGGAAATTGAGTCTTATCACCGATCATGACGATCTGCTGGAGATTCGGGGATTCTGTAACTAAAGCAAGGACATCCACAAGAGGAACTACACCTGCTCCTTCGACGAAGAGATGAGAAATATGACACTTGATTGCAGGAAGGACAGAAATCAAAGTCGTCCGGTCGATGACAACACAATTCGGTCGGTAGTATTTGAAGATTATCACCAGAGCGTTTCGAAGTGCCTCTAACTCTGCGGAAGTAATTTTCTGGTCATTAGTCTTCTGCGAATTACTCATCTTTCCATTGAATTCAGCCTCGTCGATCACCTAAATATTGTTATTTCAGAAAAGAAGTGAAACAAACCAGTTGAAGTTCGTCCATTCCTGCTTGCAAACCTTCGATCCCGTCTGATTCTCCCACATTGGCACGATATTGAGGAACAAGTTTCGAGTCAAAGACCAACTTTGCTTTTGCGAGGATTTTGGAATCCTCAGGTGACAACTTAGTCTCGCTCGTCAACTCGGAGATGACGGAATTCAAAGAATTCGGAGTATCGGAAGAAGTGAACTGAAGCCCCAGCAAATTCAGCATCCTGACGTCATCTTTTTCACAAACATCCCTGAAAATTTGTTGAGACGAAAGACGGATAAACATTTTCTCAAGATGCATGTAGTTTCCCGTGAGGAACAAGCATCTCGAGTCGGATTTCATAATTTGCTCTCGAAGAATTCCTGGAATAGACCAAAAGGAAACCTCTGACTTTCCAGTTCTAGGAGGTCCATCAATAATGACGATCGGTTTTCCGTCAGAAATCGCCTTTATCGATTCTATCTGGTTGTGACACAGCTTTCCGTGTTCAAGACCGATATCTGGATCTCGATCACTAATGTTGAGAAATCGCTTTTGAGCTTTTTTAGAAGGAAATGGTAAAAAAGGCCGCAACATTGACTTCTGATCTGCATTCTGAGACAAGGCTCCAATGAGGTATCTGGGATCTTGGAAGATTTTGGCGTTGAACTCGTACAAATACCAAAGCAAGTCTGTGGGTTCAAGTTGATATGTCCCGTTCCTCAGTTCATCGACGCCAGAGAGATCCCATATCTGCATCAAGTAGTCGGCATCAACGTCGAAGGAAATTTTCGTGTGACGTTCCTTGTATATAGCTCCCTTAATACGGACATAAACAGGCTCGTGTGATCCGATTCTACGGAGTGCGGCAATGGAATTTTTGGTAAACAGCGAGTTTTTGTAGTTTCGCTGGGTGTCACCACCGGTTTCGATGGGAGAACTCTGGGAATAAAAAACTTCGGCATTCTGGCCTTTGTTGAATATCCATCCGAACTTGCTGGGAGGAATACAGTCCTTCAGATCACGATGATAGATGCATTCTATCAAAGTGATCGATGCCATGATGTGTTGGACGAATTCTTCCGGGTGCGGACTTGGCAAAAACGTGATTTTAGCAGTATCTCTGAATTCGCAGTGGAGAGTCCTCAATTCAAGAAGATTAATATGTTGAGTACAATCTGGATGAAGAACAAGGTCATGACTCGGAGTGACTCTTGTGCCGGCAGGGAAATGGAGGTAGTGACTGCGAAGTAGGGCTCCAGGAACTAACTTGCTGAAAATCATTATAAAATTTATCACAAAAACAAGTCTTACGATCGAGGGAAATGATGGAGTCGTTCTGCGGGAATGCGGTATTCGGCTACGGTGACTCTGTCGGCCAAATAGACTTCCGTTTCTCCAGAACGAGTTTTGACGATATTGCTGATAAAAGCGAGTTCGGTGGATTTCCGAGTACAAGAGTTCAACTTCACATTCACAGCAATGCCTTCTGGAATCAATACGATAGATTTGTTATCACAAGTGAAATGGAGTTCGGGAGATAAGTTAGAAATATCAAAAAGGAGTTGGAAAGAGTCCACCAAAACCTCGTCGGTGATCTGGAGACCCTTGACGACGTCTTCCTTCAGATGGCTACAGAGAGGATTGAACTTGCTGATTCCGGGTTGAATTGCGAGAATATTAGGGATAACCTCGCCTTCCTCGACTTCTGAGGCTCGGACCAGGATAGCGGCATATGGCTGACTCTGCTTCTGGGCGACGCGATAGGAAATAGGTTTCTTCAGAACAAAGTTGGACCGGGATTCCACGAAGAGGAAATCAGGGTTATTCATGTTAGATCACTGAAATGTAATTCATCAAGCTGATATCTTAATAAAGAGAAAGTGTCAGAAAGAAGCGAAAAACAGAAAGCATCGGAAAGAAGCGAAAAAACAAAAAAACAGAATGAGGGAAACTTGCCAAAATGATTCATAAAAAGCACAGTCATTGTGATGCAGATTTCTAGCAACAATTTCAATTCTTGCTTCAACAGTATTAAAGTCGATCGAAAGGTTCTATCAACCCAACATTAACTAAATTCGCTAAATTTTATCTATAAAACGGTAGTGTAAGATAATGAGGAAATAAACAAATACTTTTATTTCAACAACAACTACCAATTCTTCATTCAATTGTCATTTTAGCATTCTACAGAAAAAGATTATATTGTTTCCAAAATCCCTCTCTATGACGCTATTTCTCCTACCCAAAACATTCACGTCGAGACCGATAGACTCAACAAAAAAACATTGGACTCGCTTCAAAAGGGACAAAAATTACAAGGAAAACCAGGGAATCTAAAGTGTAATTTTTTCTATAAACAAACTGTAGACCGGAGCTCCTTATCCGGGGTCTCGAAACAACTTTTATAATCAGGAAACGCGCGTTTTTCAAAAGTTGAATTGAGAGAGGTATTTTCCTCATTGACTTCGTTCTGATTTCTCCTTTCCAAAAGCGTCCTATCAAAGATTTTTTATTTCGAGATATGCTTCAAGGGAATAGTATTTTTTATATTTTTGGAGGATCTGTCATAGAGTAGTTTCTAGAACTTAATGGGTATTAGGAGCCCGGGCACTTACCTGATATGTGGGAGATATCATTTCCATCCAGAAAAGTGATATTTCCCAAAACATCAGTGTTATTTAGTAGTTTGAAATTGGTTTAGAATTTTAAATGATTTTGTTCTTTCTTTACTAAAACAATAATTTCATAAAAGCAAAAAATATATAACAATTGCTGTAGATGCGGTATATCGAAGCAGACTAACTTGATACTAAAAATAAAACAGATTTTAAAAACTAATAGATGTTCATTGAGTGCTGTCAGTATTAAGTAATGTTGCAAATCTTAACAATTGATTAGATTAATTTAACGGTTTTTTTCTTATATCGACCGTCACTTTGATCTTCTTTATTTCATGCACAATGAACACTCTGGAATGAAATATTTTGTTTGTCACTTGCCTATGTTTTTCTTTTTTCCGAACACTCCCTGGTTTGCGTTGCTTGTTTATCTACTCATTTCTTTCATTCATATTTACGCTCTTTTTCATTTCTTTAATTTCGTAACTTTGTAATTTTCCTTTTACAGATTATATAATGGAAGAGGATGATTCTTCTGGTTTCCTGCCTTTAATTGTTTTTGTTATTATCGGGGCGGCCGCACTCTATCTCATCAGGTTGGAACTTTAGTTTTCATATATGAACTTTTAATCCTTTGTTTTCAGAAGATTTTTCAAAGGAAAGCAGTTCACTGAGAATGTGAAGGCGAAAGATAAAGTGATTATTGTGACTGGAGCCTCAGGTGGAATAGGAAAACAGATTGCTCGAGAACTGAACATCCGAGGAGGCAAAGTCTATTTGATGTGCAGAGATGTTGATAGAGCCAATGCTGCAATTCGTGATCTAGCAGTTAAATATGGATGTGATACAACTAGATTGATTGTTATCCAAGGAGACTTAGCTAACTTTGCTTCCGTTCGAAAGTTCGTTGATGAATTCAACAGACGAGAAAGCAAATTGGATATTCTTGTCAACAATGCTGGAATCGGATATTATCCCAAGTTCGAAAAGACTGTTGATGGTCATGAAGTTACTTTCCAGACGAACTATCTTGGACATTTCCTTTTAACTAAGTTACTTTTGCCGAAACTAGAGAAATCAGATTCGCCGAGAATCGTGAATCTTTCAAGCGTGCTACATCTTTTTGCTGACAACGTCGAACAGGAAACTGTCGAAGACAAAAAGAAGTTCTCCAGACTCTCTCAGACCTATGCCAGGAGCAAACTCGCAAACGTCATGCACGCCGTGACTTTGACTAAGAAGCTTCGAGCTGATGACCCAACAACCAAGATCACCATCAATGCCTGTCATCCTGGAACCGTTGATTCTGAATTCGCTAGAAATACTCCTCTTGGAATACCAATCATAAAGAAGTTAGCTAGTCCATTTACTTGGTTCTTCATGAAGACCGATTACGATGGCGCTCAAACTCCCTTGTTCCTCGCCTTGAGCAAGAAGGTCGATGGGGCTTCTGGAAAATATTTCGCGTAAGTATCCATACCAATTTACCTAATTAAAATAAACCTTCCAGTGAATGCGCAGAATCCAAGGTCCATCCCCTCGTTCATGATCAAGCCGCCTGTGATACTCTCTACAACTACAGCATGGTCGCTTGTGGACTCAACAAGTAATCCGTCAGCTCTAAAAGCAAAGAATAGAATTTTGTAAAATCTGTAGATGTTTATTTTTTCGGAATTCTGTAAGTTTGACAAAAATTTAATCGAAGAAAATTCAATTCTTTTTCTTTTTATAGTATGATTTTGGAAATTTTGCAAAACTTGCCCCAAAAGCGGGCTGAATTTTTAATTTTCTTCTTGAAAAGACAGTATAGAAGATTTTTATTGAAATAAATTTAAATGAACTTGGATTCGAAAAACATTTACTGGATATCTATTTCTTTCAAAGTCAGACATCAGTGCTTCTGGAAATAAAAGTTAAATTTTACGGGAAACATCCCAAGATAAATACAGTAGTGAAATTATTTGAATTTAATTCATCGAAGAATACAGGAACAATAACACAATGTAATTGTATCAATGTTATTTCATACCAAAAGCTGAAACAATATTATTTTTCATCAAAACATTCAATGATATTACTTTTTAAAAATTAAACAACGTTATATCAAAAAAACAAAATACCAAAGAATATTTTAGTTTTCCAGAATTAATTTGCTTTGTTTCTTTTAAATTGATTATTATCGATCTTTCTGATATGCACATTAGCCCCCATAGAGTATAATAGGTCATTTATGGTTTGCTTGTACTATTTTTGTTCCTAAAAATTCCTCTATTTTCCTTTATTTTTTTGAACCGAATTTTTTCAACGGCGTTCAAATCTTGCTGCAAAAGTCGAATGATTAGAATATGAAAAAACTGTTTTCATCCACCCCATTAATCTTCGAGACTACAGAATTGCTGTTATCGTCGATAAGTCCCTCTATATTCATATAAATACACATATTTACACAGTATTATATCAATTGCTTTAATTCCGTGACTTTACATTTATTATTGTTCAATTTCATAAATTTCTTATTGTAGGTTACAGAATGGAAGAGGATCATTCTTCTAACTTCTTGCTGTATGTTGCCGTTGCCATCGTCGGAGTAGCTACAATCTATCTCGTCAGGTTGGAACTTTAGTTTTCATATATGAATTCCCAATCCTTTGTTTTCAGGAGATTTTTCAAAGGAAAACAGTTCACTGAGAATGTGAAGGCGAAAGATAAGGTGATTATTGTGACTGGAGCCTCTGCTGGGATAGGAAAACAGATTGCTCGAGAACTGAACATTCGAGGAGGCAAAGTCTATTTGATGTGCAGAGATGTTGATAGAGCCAATGCTGCAATTCGTGATCTAGCAGCTAAATATGGATGTGATACAACTAGATTGATTGTTATCCAAGGAGACTTGGCTAATTTTGCTTCTGTTCGAAAGTTTGTTGATGAGTTCAACAGACGAGAAAGCAAATTAGATATTCTTGTCAATAATGCTGGAATCGGGCATTACTCCAATTTCGAAAAGACTGTCGATGGTCATGAGGTCATTTTCCAGACGAACTATCTTGGACATTTCCTTTTGACTCATTTACTTTTGCCAAAATTAGAGAAATCAGATTCGCCGAGAATCGTGGGTCTCTCTAGTATACTGCACCTCAATGCCGATAATGTCGATCAGAAAACTGTCGAGGACGAAAAGAAGTTCTCCTGGATGTTGGGGACTTATTCTAGAAGCAAACTCGCAAATGTTATGCATGCCGCAGTCTTGACTAAAAAGCTTCGAGCTGATGATCCAACAACCAAGATCACATTCAACACTTGCCATCCAGGAGCAGTTAGTACTGAAATCGCTAGAAATACTTTCCTCTCATGGCCAGTCATAAGCAGTTTAGCTAAGCCATTTATTTGGTTCTTCATGAAGACCGATTATGACGGTGCTCAAACTCCCTTGTTCCTCGCCTTGAGCAAAAAGGTCGATGGGGCTTCTGGAAAATATTTCGCGTAAGTATCTATACTGATTTACCTAATTAAAATAAACCTTCCAGTGAATGCGCAGAATCCAAGGTCCATCCCCTCGTTCATGATCAAGCCGCCTGTGACACTCTCTACAACTACAGCATGGTCGCTTGTGGACTCAACAAGTAATCAACTCTAACATCGAAAAGTACCAAAAGATATATCTGTAGGAGTAAAATAAACACATTAGCTCATGGACATTATAATATTTAAAACTACAACTAAACAATAACACAAAATGTAAATATTTTTCCTTGTTTGTACGCATTCAAATTTGCGCGCCTTTTCTTTATTTTTGCATTATGTTCCAACTTGCTGTTTTTCAGTTCGTTCGTTTGTTCATGTTTCTTGTTTCTTGTTTTATGTTTAATTTAATCTTTTGTTTTTAGATTTTCTTTAACGATGGCTTTTCAAGAAGAACGTCAAGGAACGCTTGATGACGGTAGAAGGATCACAACTAAATTTAATGCAAATGATGACGCTTCGTCTTCTAGAGGAAGCTCACCAGATCCAAGCATGAAGATAAATGAAGGAAGATCGCTCACGTTGGAAGAATTCGTCGATCGAATTGAAGCTGAATCTGGTCAAGTTGTTGATAGAGTAAGTTTTCTTTATATAATATATTTATGTACATCTTTATATGAAATATTTATGTACATCTTTATTTTAGTTGTCTGGTCGCGTTCATCGTCGACTTGTTCCGATGCCAGTTGTCCCACCTCAACCAAATGTTGATCGCTTCGATGGTCATGGAGGCCAGCGGTAATCAATTTTGCAATTTATAATTAATTAATACTGTTATTTTAGTGTTGAAGACATTGCCTATGATCTTGCGAACAGACAACGCCTCTCAATTCATGGAATAATCTCATTCACTGTAAGTATTTTGTTTATTATAAAGTAACATAAGCTAATCAATTTCAGGTGCAGTATGTGAACATTGGGGGCGGACAAGACGTCTACTATTAC
>VOSG01000492.1:0-26408 GCA_009761265.1 Halicephalobus sp. NKZ332 | reverse complement strand
AACGTTCTCGAAACTACTTTGTTCGGCCATTCTCTTCACGTATTCAATGTGAGCGAGTTCATCAGCAGTCAACGAAGCTTGAGTTTGGATCGGAGGAGGAAGTGGAGGTCTTGATGGAGGTTCATTCTTCTCCTCTGTAATCACCTCGGGAATCTCGGATGAAAGAAGAGGTTCTCCTCGATCGTATGAAAACGCTTCCATCGATGATCCTGCTTCTGCATCTGCTCCACTCGTGGCTGAGGATGAAATAGATTGTTCAAATTGAAGTTCATTGGTTTGCATAGATTGAGTAATTGGTTCTGCTATTGTGTGGCATTCCACAAGACGTTTGATGTATGTTAAGTGAGCTAGTTCGGCCCCTGATAATAAATCTGTGGCATCGAAGACGTAATCGCTGGTTGTGCTTATGGAATCGTCAGTGTTATGTTCTGCTTCGTTATCTGTTTCGGGTGTTAATACGGTGTAGGCAATATCGTCCTCATCATTGGTTTGTGTGTCAACTGAATAAAGACTGTGACTACTGTTATTTGTGATGAACTCACCTAAGTTGTCTTCATTATTGGCTGTTGCGACTACGCGAGCGACAGCAAGGGCACTCTCGAACGATTGGGATGTCGGGAACGAGAATGTGGGTGTGTTGTCTTCGTTATCATGGGAAGTAATGGTTTCTGGGGTGCCGAGAACATCCTTCAAATGTTGTACTGATCGGCGGATGATCGTATCTCCGGTTGCGTCAGAAGCTGATGTTTTTCTGGACGCAGTGGATGTTGCGAGATCCAGAAATGCCCAGTTAAACAACTCCTCCACCAGGATCTTACAGTGTCTCTCGATCTGCTGGATGTCGTATTTCTGGAGTGCTAGCTGCTCCTCCTGCACCAACTTCATGATCTGCTCCGTCAGCATCTGGGCGAAGTGCTCGATAACCTTGGGGTCGTTCACCTCATCAATGTAGGACTTGATGGAGTCCATGGAAAGAACGTCGGCTATGGCTAGGATACAGGCTTGTCTGGCTAAGAAATAACAATAATCTTCTATCTGCGACCCGTCTATGTAAAAGTCTTCTATTGAGCAAGATTCCGTAGTTTTCCTAGTACTCTCTGAAACACGTATGGGTTGTTATTGTTCGCTGAGTCAACTCTACCTCCAGGTTTGGTGATATAGTCGTCTTCAAGATCCAAGCTCTGTACCCATTGAGCGATTTTTGTACTGATCAGTTTCATTCCTCTGGCAATTTGGGCTGATATGTCCTGCTGCGTGGGGTCCTCTATCACGTTGTAAGGAATGTCTGATTCTGACTGATTCAGACTCATGGCAGATCCACCGTAAGAAGGACCCAAAGTTACCTCAATAGCTGAAAAAACACCACCCATTTAATTGAGTATGAGTGAGAACTCACTTTCTGGCAGCGAATCCATTTGAACGAGAGCACCTTCATACTCGTCTAACTCACTATTTTCACTAATCTCACTGACTGCTACTTCCGAATCCCGGAGACTGTCGTATCTTTGTCGAGATTTCTCGTACAGTGTCCTCGGATCCACGACAAATTTCGCAGTTTGCTTCGACATCTCAGCTCTTCGGAGAACCTGAAGCGTCGTAACTTACTTTTTTATCCGAGGAAGAACAAACCTGTCTAATGCTCTCTCTCTGCTCATCACTCAAACCCGGAACACTTGAAGTTGGTGATGTTGTTGAATCAGCGACCGTGGAAGGATCTTGGGTACCCGTAACCACCGACGGACCTTCATTTTCCGTCTGTTCTGTTTCCTCCGGGATAGTAGCAGCCCTGATAAGTCAGATAAATTTAAAAAGCATAATAAAAAGCGTACCGAAAGAAAGAAGATAACCAGGAAGCCATTGTTGACTTTCTTAACCTTCTGGAGACATAGAGAAGGTAACACCAATTTCCGTTTGAAGGTAAATTCCCTGAAGAAATAAAAGGAATTAGAGAAAGAGTACAGTTTGTTAGGACAAAGTCTTAACCCGGGAAGAGTCAATTTTTCGAAACAAATTTCGGACTAACAAGGGAAGGCAATCCATAACAACCCACTTTCATCAACTGGGCAAGCGAAAAATCTGCCATTTCAAATAAAACGCAAAAAAATTCCCTTTAATCAATAAAGGAATACAAGATGAGTTTCGAACCCGAAAATATGAGAAACTAATTTCTATTTGGAAATTTCGTATTCAGAAACGAGAACTGAGAAACACGAAGTATATCCAGAAACAGCTTCAGGAGTCCAATCTAAACCACTCAAACCCCCAGCTTGACAAAAAGACAGTCGATGTAGAGGGAGTGCCAACGGGTGACAAATAATCGAAGACGGAAGTCGTAATTGTCAAAGTCAAAGCAAACCCTTCGCGTTTAATCTATGCAAATTTTGCAACAAAAGACAAGATTGAAACAGAAGAAAGAACAATCCATCAAATTTCGTCGAAAACTGTAACTTAAATAATAAAAAAAACCTCGTTTAATCAAACAAAAATAAGAAACTTGGTGATCCTCATTTCGAAGAGCAAATTCTCATTCTTGCTCTCCATATTTCCTCTGTTCTCTATCTTCGAAGCGTACTTCGGCATGACCGACAAATGCAGACGGCAACCAAAAACAGCCTCAAGCAGTCGAAAAAGCATGCATGCCATTTCTGCCCCTTTACACTATGGTCGTGGTCTCTTTTTTTAGTTGGAAGCTTTCCATAAAAATGTCGTCCGCTACTTCCAGTCGAAGCCGTACCGAGGGCGTTCTCGATCCAATAGCGTACTTACCATAACAATAGAGGCCGGCCCAGTCTCCAAAATGCATACATCGCCGCTGGCTGAGTTTCATGAAGCCCCATGCTCTTATTGATCTTGCCTGTCTAGCCTCCCGAACGCGTCCAAACTGACAACCGTTCAAAAAAACTCTTTCCTGTCCAATGTTAAAATCTATTTATGTAACAAAAACAACAACTCAACAATTAATATTTTCCAGGTCTACTTTTTGTTTTTCTTTAATCGTGTTCCCTCTTGGATATATCTCGGTAACGGCTTCAAAGTCCGTAAAATTGATCCAGCAGAACGTTGAGCAGACCTTCTTTCTTCTAAATGCTTTTTCTGTTTTTCTTCGTCTGCAGTCTTCTTTTTACCTGCAAAAATCCATGATCAAAAATTACAAAGAAATAAACTCACTTTTAACCGTAAATGAAATAGATTTCGTTCCAAATGGTGTATCATCCATCTCCAAAACGTTTCTATTTATCTCCTTCTTTCGTTGACCAAATGTTTCCTCCATACCCTGAAAAAAAATGTAATTTAATTTCCAAAAATAATGTTTACCTCGTCCATAGCTTTTTCGCTGGCCAAAATAGTGCTTAGTTGACGTCTATTTTCTACAGCTACAAACTTGAATCCCTTGGGTTTTTTAACTTCGGGAACAACAGGAGCAGCATCTGCTCCCATATCCTCATCATCACTTTCAACATGTTCCACTTCTTCATCATTTTCATCACTATCAGAGTCTTCATCACTCGTAGATTCTTCCTTCTGATCTTCCTCCTCAATATCTGAGTAAATATTATCCTCGACTGGTTCATCCTCCATAAATAGTCCACTCTTGGGTCCTTCGTCTTCATCCTCATCTTCCGATTCATCATTATCTTTCTTCTTTCTTGATCTGGCATCTCTCTTTGCTGCTGCAGTAGCCATCTTCTTGTATTGCTCGCTATCTTTATCAATGTTAAACTCTTCATTTGTAAAGAGAGAAGAAAACCGATCATCTGTCAAAATCTTAGATGCCACATCAGATTTCTCAGCTTTCTTTCTATTCTTTTGATCAGCATCAATTTTGAGTTGGACAGCAAGTTCCTTGTTGACTTTGATTTTATCCGTTTCCCGTTTTGGCTCAGGAAGAGCAGTACTTGTTTTTTCCATGTTTTCACGAAGCTGAAAAAACCAAATGCAACGAATCTTAAAAATAAAAGCGTTACCTTTCGTCGACGTAAACTTTTAACGGCATTGGGTTGAGTAAGAGTCTTGGCACGATTATACAAACGAACATCGATAAAGTAACCATGCATATGAGCTCTCAGCAAATTCGTACCAATAAGATGATCGAGTCCGATTTCTTGAAGAGCTTCTTTGGTGACAAACTTATAGTCATCATAAACTAAAACAACGTAATTAGTTAAGTAAACAACAGTAAATCTACCTTCGGGTAATTTAACATCATCCAGTTCTTCGATGATAGAATCGAGATGATAACACCATTTAGGAGCAGGTCCAAACATTGGAACAAAGTACTGTTGCATTTGAGGAGCTTCCGCAGCAAAGAACAATAAACCTGAATCTGGATATCGAACAAAATCAACCAAAGAATCAGTGGACTCGATTGCACCCAGAGGCTTTCCGGAATCTTCTTCCCAGAACTTCATCATACGAGAATCCATACTCAACACGACATCTTGATCTCTGACAAAGTCGATTTTCAGGATAGGCAATCCCATGTTGTGATCCTTGACCAAAATCGGCTTCGAAGAACGCAAATCGTAGAGAAGAACATGACCGGTACTCGTTCCAGCAGCGAAAGTAAGAGCATCTTTGTAGGCAATCGAAGTAATCTGAGCAGCAGCACCTAGTTCTGTTTCGATATCGTAGCCTAGAGTAGACAATGCACAGTCGAGAACCCCGACTTTTTTGTGATCCCTGTGATCGTATGCTTCGATTCTTCCATCCACAGTACCACAAAGTAGGAGTTGATGGTAGTCACTGACGGTGCAACAGTTAGTAGCAATTGCATCTGACTGTAAAGAAGTGACGAACCGACCGATCTCGAAATTGAAACGATAAATTTCTGATCTGAAATCGGAGGTTTGAGTCATATTGATGTACAAAAAGTTCCTACCCATCACCGACGACAAACAAGTCACTACATTCTCTGCTAAAAGCCATGTCTCTGTTGAATTTTGGAACTCGGAACCGGAAATAACGACAACCGTTGGAAAAAATTTCCAGATAACGCATGTCTTGCATCAAAATCATCTAAATCCATATATGAAAACTTCTTAATTCTCCAGGAATACACTTACTTTTGAGTAGTCATCACTGATAGGCAAAACTTTCAGTGTGTGGATATCCAAACCGTGCTCGAATTTTATCGTCATGTCGTCGACGTTGTAGCATTTCAGGACCGGCTTGTACGTACCTGTCGCCATGATGTTCCTTCCATCACGTGTGATCGCCAGTGACGTAGCGACATCGGGGACCTCGAAATTCTGGATCAATTGAATGGTATTTCGGTAATTGTTGTATTTCTTTTGAAGTTTTCTTCGATGTTTAGATGAAATCCACTGAAAAAACAATTTCATATATGAAAAGTCAGAACCTATTGATAACTTACTTCTGGAATTGAATCACCTGTCGACAAGTTATAAATTTTCAAATTATCATTCACTGAAACTTCCATAATTGGGAGAAATGGAGAAATATATAAAGTAAAAAAGAAAAACGAAAGACTCAAAAAAGGAGGACTTTTTCCACTTTTTTCGTTTCGAGAGCATGGGATCCTATACCTATAGCTATAATTGTATTCAGAGAAATTCGAATTTAAAAATCTTTTTTTCGATTAATTTAAATTCTCTTTCAAGAGTGCTTTAAGAACTCGGAAATAGAGTTTATATACAGGTAGTATTTTTATTAAGTTACTCATTTTTCTGAACACGATTACGAAATAACTTTCGACTTAAAAGTTCATCTTCCAAAGCCGGAAATATTTCAATGTTTTTATCTACATTCGGATTCAGGATTAAATAATCTGTCGGAGTCTGTACAATTTCTAGTTATACACGGAATTATTAAATTTTCTTTTTTTCTAGTCTCGGATTCAACGTCGATTTCAGAAGGGAGAGACTTCTTTTTGTAGGGAAATATGCTGTAGATGACGACAGCAAAAATGACGAGGAAAGCTCCACCGAGGAATAATGGCTTTGGCCAGTTGTTGAAGAAGTAAATTGAAGCAATTGTTCCGACGATGATGGCGATGGAGGTTGCGAATCCTTTTAGAATGTTGTCAGCGTACTTGATGACGATAGCGACGATGATCCCCCCGAGACCCTGGACTAGGACGACGATCCAGACTATTCCGTCGAAACCTTGCATCAACCCTTTCTCATATACTGCTTCTCCGTCTTTCACCTGAAGTGGATAAAGATTTCAGATCAACTGAAGTCGAGACTTACAGCAATGACAATAGCACCGATGAGGAGAGAAAGAGCTGCTAGTTGGAGGTTTCTCATCCAGACTGAGACCTTGGCTTCTTTCAGGATCTTTTCGAGGTAGATCCCGGAGAAGCCGGAGATGATGCAAGCAATGAAGACAGCCGTGAGTCCAATGATGGGATTACCATAATTGACGACGGCTTCCTCGACGGACAAGATTGTATTAATTTCAGTTTCGTTTGGACTGGAAGTAGTCGATGGATCAATGATGTTTTGTTTATTGTTCTGAATTCATTGGTTTTGATCTTTTTTTCGAAAATAAAAACTCACAAGTTGAACGAGTGCGACGCCGAAGATCAAGATCATCAACGAAGTCCATTGTAAAAAAGAAAGTTTTCTTTTCAAAATCAGTACTGCGAAGGCCGCTGTTGTCAGAATTTTTGTTTGGAATGTTACCATAAAAGTTGTCGCTTCGAGATTCTCTACAGCAACGAATAATAAGTAATTCTGGATAATGAACATGAAAGCCAGAATCCCAAATTTCAAAGTATCCACCCAGTTGATGAAGAAGTGATATTTCAAGTCACTGAGTGTTTTCACGAAAGACTTGTTAGAGAAGTTGAGGAGGATGAAGGAAGCAATGAGTTTGACTACTTCTGCGAAAAAAACCGCTACTGTTTTCAGGAACTTATCCTGAGGACGGGTCGTGGCGTACCTCATGATCAACACCTGACCGGCATTCTGGAGGACTAGGACTACAAGACTAGTGTATTTCAGGATTTTAGCTAAAGAAGAACATTTAGTGATCTGGATTATTGAGTCTTAAATTTACCATAATTATACTTTGGTTTCTTCGAATTCGGAGGAAAAGCAAGTTCTTCTTGTTTCCTGTCCTTCTCCAATGGCTCGATCTCCTCGCACTTCATGAAGAGCTTGAAGAAAATTTTAAGAAATCAATAAAATTCGATTAGTCAGTTATTTTAAAAATTGGGACGCAAATAGTACAACGTTGAAATGATAGTGATTTATGTTTCCGGTATTGAAAATCAAAGAGGGGTGGAACTATTGAAAGTTTCTTAATCGATGAAAGAACGGAAATAAATTACGTGAAAATAAATGTTCGACAAACTTAGACTTAAATATACAAATAAAAACTCCGAAAGTGGTTACGGTTGAAAGATTGGGGATTTCCAAGAAAATAACTGCTTAAACAGTACTTCAAAAGGAATTCTTACCATATCAATTTTTCTTTCCAGGATCTTATTCATTCCAAAAATAAGTCAGAAAAGGAAAAAGTGATTCTCGACCTCGATTGTTGATCAGGTGTCTCTAGACGTCAGCCAGAATGTGATCTTCGTGACTTTTTAAGAGGTCGGAACAAGTCAAAACCTGTTCTCCAAATTTATACTGAATGAAATCTATTTTAAAAAACTCAATGGGTATATTCTTAATAATTATCGAGAACAACTGCTTCTAAACTAACCGGAAATCCGACGTAGACGAGTTCTAAAAATAAAATCGTGAGTTATCAGAATTACTTTGAGAATGAACATGAAAACGCGAAAACTAGAAATATGGATAAGTTTCAGAATCTCTAGGGTAATTTTCAACACTATTAACATAGTTATCGATATATAGATAGCATCGTTGACGCATATAGAACATATCTAATACCGTACAACAGGGCAGTTATTCAGATAATCCAGTCAAATCCGAATATGAAATTTCCCTGCGATCTCAGATCCATGTTGATATCTGACGTCGAAGCGATTTCTCTATATCCGGAACCAGTTAATCGATCAAGTAGGATATTGTCAAACGCTAACTTCATCACTGATGCCTTTTCAAGTGAATGATCAATTGTTAGTTGGAACATGAGGATCTGAAGAGTTGAATTCTTGATCAACCAAAATAAGTCTTTGGTATTAATGAAGAAAGTAGTTGACTTTCTGTAAAATTCCTTTGTAATTCTCAACTATGATTTTCATAATAGTGATATAATCGGGATTTTTGGAATTTTCTAAGATTTCCTAGTGGTTTTCAAATATTTCAGTAACTTTCTGCATCATTCTGAAATATTCTGACAGTAATAGCTTTGAAAAAATTGAAATATTCCAAAAGTTAGTAGACTAATTACAAAATATTCTATTAATAATTTTCATTTTTATTTTTTAAAAATAAATTTGATATGTGATCTTTTGTAACAACTATTTACTAGTTGTTGAAGAATATAGTCAATTTAATTTAGTTATATTTTGTCAGCAAATTTTTAAAATTAAATTTCATATATAATCTCTTTTTTTCTAGATTTCATATTTTCAGGAACATGACGAGAATCATCAAATTATGCTTTGTGATATTTTCTCGCGATTTTTTGTGCAACGAGACTCTAGTTAGGAACATTTTGTGTCAGAAAACTCGCCTTGGAAGAATATGTATTCGACAACATTTTCTCGTGCGCTTGTAACGCTCCTGAGATATTTATACTCCGCTGTTTTTTATTCTTTGCTGCAAAAAAATTAAAATGAGTTGTTGCTGCTGCTCTGGATTTTTCATCGTCACAGCGATTTTCCTGGCTATCATTGCTAAATTCTATTTCGGTCGAAAGAATAAAGAAAATCCGAAACTCAGGAAGGAGGATTACAAAAAAGACATCGTTTATCTCTTTCAATTCAGCCGACGTCATGGATTGCCGAATATTTGCCCCTATTGTATAAAAGTAGAAACTTTCCTGAGGACTCACAAGATTCAATATGAGGTTTGTTAATGAATTTTTATAAAAACGAATTCAATCAAAAAATTTCAACCTTTTCTAATTTTCGAGGTCAATTACGAAATATCATTGTAAACAAATCTATTTCATCTTTTTGCAATATTGATTTTATTTCGAATTATTTTAGTTCATTGAAGGCAATTTCCAAAGAAGTCAGAAAGGGCTTCTGCCATTCATAGAGTTGAATGGGGAGCAGATTGCCGATTCCGAATTCATCATCGAACATCTCTCTAAACATTTCAATATCAAAGACAAATCTCCGAAAGATGTCGCAGGTGCCGGAAGAGCTATTTCTCGAATGTTTGACACTGAAATCAGCCAGTAAGTTACTTCTATTAATATTAAGTACTTGTATTTTTGTAGAATCCATATCAAATTCAAGCAGAAGGAACCTGAATTTCTCAAGACGATGCTTGCCGGTATTATCCCCGGTTTCCTCATCCCCATCTTCATTCCTATCGCCCAGTGGATAATGTACAGGAAACTCAAGGGATATGCTGCTTTTTCGGAATCCGAACTGAAGCAACTCTATCGTAGAAACCTCCAAGCCGCCAGTGATATCCTTGGAGAAAGAAAGTTCTTCGGTGGAGATGAGACTAATTTGGTGAGTTTAGTACTGATTGTTTTTTAATTTTGTTAAGTAATAATACTTTTTAAAACTTCATCAAAGAGTAACTATTATTTTATTTTTATTAATTAAGTTTCAGGCTGATTGCTCCGTCTTCGCTCATCTCGTCAATGTTTATTATTTCCCTTGTCCAAACGACTTGAAGCTTGTTATCGACGAATTCCCCAACTTGAAGAGACTGATAAATACGATCGTTCGTGACTATTTCTCTGACTGTGATGTCGTTAATCACTTGAAGGATTAGTTTCACGATATATTAATATGTAATCCATGATACATTATAATTTTTGTAATATTTTATTTGTGTCATTAATAAAACCATATAATTAAAAATCACAAATAATAAATATTACTCTTTAAATGATTATTTTTATATTCGCAAAAAAACCTTTTCTTAGAACTAAAGAAAGTAGTTTTTGAAGTTTTTTATGTATTGAATTGAGTAAATATGATTACCAAAATCCGATTCCACCTGTCTGGTCTCGAGTAATTTTCAATTATGTTTTTTACAATATTATAACATGGCAATAGTAGTTTTTGAAATGCAGATTTCGCGAGATGAAGAAATCGTTGACCTTGGAAAATTCAAATCCTACGTAGACTATTGCGAAATTCGCCAGATACTTTCTAGAAACTTCTAACAACTTTCGGAGTTCATAATAATTTTGTAAAGATATCTACTTTGATTTTTTTATAATAGTATGTATATAGACATGACATGATTATTTGTAGGATTTTTTCAAGGATAGGATATACCGATTAATATAAGAGTTTCCGGTTATTAAACTCATTCTTTATAACAATATTAAATAGTATTTTTAAGCTGATTATTACTGTTTTTGAAAAGATGATTAGTTTATATGAATATTATTTTATTTTCAAAAATTGGAGTTTAATTTTCTCTCCAATTTGTTAATTTCAAAAGAACAACAAAAATCATCAAATATCAGGAATTGTGGTTGATTTTTTCTGTGATGGTTTTGTGCTATGAGAATTTTCTCAGTGGATCTTTTGTGTCGAAAGACTCAACGTTCTCGAAGAACACGTTTCATAACACTCTCTAGCGATTATCGACGTTGCTAGGCATATTTATAGCCCACTTTTCTTTCATTTTTTATCAAGCGAAATATCATCGAAAATGAGCTGTTGCTGTTGTTCTGGGTTCCTAATTGCTGGAGCGATTTTGGCTGTTGTTCTTGCCAAATTCTACTGTTGTCGAAAGAAGAATGAAAAGCCGAAGCTCAAAAAGGAGGATTACAAAAAAGATATCGTTTATCTCTACCAATTCAAAAGAAATTCTGGATTACCGAACATGTCTCCGTATTGTGTGAAAGTCGAAACTTTCTTGAGAGGTCATAATATTCAATATGAGGTTTGATTTTGAATTTTGTAAGAGTTTTATTTTTGATGATTTCAGGTCATCGAGGGCAATTTCCAAAGAAGTCAGAAGGGGCTCTTGCCTTTCATAGAGTTGAATGGGGAGCAGATTGCCGATTCCGAATTCATCATCGAACATCTCTCTAAACATTTCAATATCAAGGATAATTCTCCAAAAGAAATTTCCGCTGCCGGAAGAGCTGTTTCTCGAATGTTTGATGAAGAGATACCCAAGCAAGTCATTATTAACTAATTCGTATATAACATCTTCTTTCAGAATCCACATTGTATTCAGATTGAAGGATCACGAAGGTATCAAGAAATTAGTCGCTAATTTCCTTCCTGGTTTTCTCATCCCTATCGGTGTTCCTGTCATCAAAATGCTTATGCGGAGAAGACTCGGAGGCTATGGTTCCTTCACCGAATCCGAGCTGAAGCAACTCTATCGCAGAAATCTTCAAGCTGCCAGTGATATTCTTGGAGAAAGAAAGTTCTTCGGTGGAAATGAGATTAATTTGGTGAGTTTATTTTTTACTTATTTTCTTTATTCTATTAAACAATTTCCAGGCTGATTGTTCCGTCATTGGTCAACTCGGTACATTCTATTACTATCCTTCTCAAAATGATCTCAAATGTATCATTGACGAATTCCCCAACTTGAAGAGACAGATAAACACAATTTTCCGCGAATATTACTCTGACTTCGATGTCGTTAATCGTCTGGTGGAATAATTTCGTTCAGGTTATCAGTATATAGTCTATGACATCGACTATAATCTTTTTTACAACGTTTCTTTTTTATCATTGAGTACGTCATATTTTATTGGTTGATAATAAATATTACTTTTTAATCCTTTTGTTTCTGTTAGTAGAAATTTTTTGGAACTGATAAAATCGAAGAAATTTTAATAGTTTCATTTTCAATCTACTTCATGAAGTAAACAACATTTCAAGGGAATGAGAATATTTAAAAAATAATAGCTGTAATTTGTTATCTGGAATAATGTTAAACATTTTGACGGATTTAGATATTTACAAGAATGTGAAATCCAACTGGGAAACTTTTTATTATCCTAATTACCGTTATTTATTCTTATCTTTTCTAGTAAAAGTAAAATATCTTGAGATATATTCTATATTGTTCCATAAGATTGAGGATCGATGATTTTTCCAAAATTCTCATTCCTGTCTTTCCTCCTTTTACCCAATAGGTACTATAAGGAAAACTTGGAGATTATGTTTCCTTCACTGAATTTGAGCTAAAACAATTTTATCATTGTTTAGAAGTCTAGAAAATCCTCAAAATGTCTTTGTAAAGATAGTTTTTTATTTGTAGTATTATATACATGTAAATGATATAATTCTCATAACATTTTTCAGAAAATATATGGATGAATATAATAGTTTCTGATTATTAGAGTTTTCGATCCTTATGTTAACAAAAAATATTTTAATTGTGAGTTGATTTTTTGTTCAAGTTTCAATATTTGTAGTTTTACTTTCCCTTTCGACTTTGTATTTTCGATAGAATAACAGAATCATCAAATTTCAAGTGCTACGATCAGTGAGTTCCGTGATAGCTTTGTGTTTAAAGAACTCCTCTTTCCGATGCACTATAAACTCAATATCAACCTCCCAGCTTTTTGTTGACGTTTCTGCAGATATTTATACCTCAAATTTGCTTTACTTTTTTATCCAGAAAAATATCATCAAAAATGGGTTGTGGAGACAACGAGAAACCGAAGCTTAAGAAGGAGAACTATCAGAAAGATGTCGTTTATCTCTTCCAGTTTAAGCGAGTTAGTGGATTACCGAATATTTCTCCTTATTGTATGAAAGTAGAAACTTTCCTGAGAAGTCATAATATTCGATATGAGGTTTGGTTTTGAATTTTGTAGAAATTTCATCTTGAATGACTCCAGGTCGTCGATGACAATTTTCAAAGAGGTCAAAATGGACTCCTGCCGTTCATAGAGCTGAATGGGAAACAAATTGCCGATTCCGAATTCATCATCGAGCATCTCGAGAAACATTTCAACCTCCAAGATAATACCTCAAAAGAAGTTTCTGCTGCCGGAAGAACCATTTCTCGAATGTTCGATACCGAAGTCTTCAAGTAAGTCATTGTTTTATTTGTTCATTTTGATATAGATATTTGTTTGTAGGATTCAAATCAGATTCAAAGAAAAGGAACCCGAATTCCGTAGGCTGTTGCTTGTCGATAACGTCCCCAAAATCCTCTTTCCTGTCCTTCTTCCTTATATCGGACGAGTGTTACGCAAAAGACTTGGAGAATATTCTTCCTTCAGTGAATTTGAATTGAAGCAAATCTACCGTAAAGACCTCCAAGCTGCCAGTGATCTCCTTGGAGACAAAAAGTTCTTCGGTGGGAATAAACCCAATTTGGTAAACATCATGATCAATTATTTAACTTAATCATACCATTTCCAGGCTGATTGCTCTGTTTTCGGTCAACTCGCTAGCCTTTATTACCTTCCTTTTCCCAGTGATCTCAACAGTGTGATCGATGAGTACCCCAGCTTGAGAAGACTGCTAAACACAATTATCCGCGAATATTACCCCGACCTCGGTGTTGCTAATCGTCTAGTTGAATAACCGCATTTGGGTTATCATTATATATTCCATGACATCGATTATAATCTTTTTCTACAATTGAATACTCCATACTTTATTGATTAAGAACGATAAAAGTTATTTTGTAGTTTTATTTTCTCTAATTTGTAGAATTCATTTTTCTATCAAAATCCCTCGATGTGGTAATTATAAATTGATTCCACTATTTTTTCAAATTTTTATTCTTTATTATGGAAATATGGAAATTCATTCACATCATATTAATTTTTAAATTATATTTATTTTTAATCGATCACAAAAACATTTGCACAAATTTATTACGGGAATTTCATTTGACGTTCGATGAATACAAAAAGTGAGACAATGGAAGAAAATAATAATCTCTTGCAAGACCGTCTCTGGTCATTATATCTACGACTGAACACTGTTCAGAAAAGGCAGATTCACAGGTAATTTGAGCATCGTGGAAAACTTGGTCAAAGTTCGAGAGTTAAGTTGGGGAGGTTGCGCACATTAAGTTAGAAAAAATCAAAATACTTTAAATTAAAATTAAGAAATCGGAGTTTAAAATTAAAGGGAATAAAATAATTATTAGACCATTAAGTTTCAGGATGGTGTTGGTAGAATACATTCTCGATTTAGAATCAAAATTTTGCCGAACTCGAGGCAGTTTAAAAAGTTCGAATTTGTTATTTAAAAATAAAGTTTGAAGATGAAGAATACCGAAGAGGAGCTTGATACACATATTGACGTCAATTCTGGTGACTTTCCTTCTGATAGTTCGATGAGTGTAGACTCTTAATCTCAGTAGAGATATCTAAATTTGTTTTTTCAAAGACGAAATTAAAATATTTTATAACCAAAACAAATGAATGTTAATGAAACAAAGGAAACCAAAAGAAAATGTTAATCATCTCGGGGTGCACTGAAATGGTCATGGAAACACGTCAATTTTAAGATTTTCGGATTTGCAAGGTGGATCTGAGGCAGTCCGTTTTCAGAGAAAACTCTTCCGTCTGTTGTCAGATGAATCACTTTGAGGGTAGTCCGGGGCAGGGATCACCATCGTGTGAAGTTGTCTTTAAAAAGCGATTCAGAAGCGATATTTGACTCATTTAAAGCGTCACTTGAAGCCATAGTTAGATCCCCAAGCAAGCTCCAAGTACCCTATCAAAAAAACTTACTTTGTGACGGGATCGAGTCTTCCTGGAGTGTTGATGGCATACATGCTCTCCTCAATGGAGAAGTCACCTTCGTCATGGATAGAGTGTTGACGACCGTATTGACGACTCGTCGTGGGTGGTCGGCTGTGATGGTGTCCGCCCCCCACGGAAGGAGTGTCATCTCTGTCCCTACCGTAGGGCTCATCTCGATGTGGATTGCTTCTCCTTTGGGGTTGAGGCCTTCCAATGCCGTTCGCACTAGAACGCATCGAGCTGTTCTTCATCGTGAAATCTTCGTCACTAATCGGTAATTCCAACATCTATAAAACGAAATTAAAGATCATGCAACTAAATTAAAAGGAATTAATTTTCCCACAAAAATGTTTCAAATTCAGTGGTTAAATCCAATATTTAAAATTCTAAATCCCGAACCTGTGTTTCATAAATCTTATCCCTCTCGATAGTGCCTCCAGCTTGGAGGTAATACGCTCCGTACTTGGGCATTTGATGGACAGTAGGATGGGCGTTGTATACGGTAGATTGTTTTTGACGATACCGAGTAAAGTAGTAACAGATCGCACAAATTCCGCACAGAGCGATGATGGCGATTCCAATAGCCAGGAAGATGAGGATCGTGGAGGCCGTTTTGAGGTCATTCGGCCACCAACTGCTGTCGAGATCGAAATCTCCGTCATATCCGTTGTTTCCTGTGAAGGCACTCGTTCCACTGTGTTCCTGGATCTTCTCTAAAGTGAACCATGGCTTCAGTTTTCCGGCAATCATGTCGATAGTCGGGGACTCGAAAAGTTTTCTGAACTCTTGTTTCTTGCAAATCTTCTTCGTCGAAGGGTTCACTGCATACCAAATTCCACGCACAGTAGGGATAGAATCAGAAGGTCCGGTGACATCATCCAGTCTCTCCAGAGTGATCAGAGTACACAATCCCGTGAATTGTCTCAGAGCTTTGATCATGTCGTCCTCGTGAGCCCTCAGTTGCTGTGGCTGACTGCCCTTGGTGATCGCTGCGAATCTATGTTGTTCAGAAACAACATTTATAATAACATCAGCTTTTGCTGAAAGGGCTTGACCAGTGATGGGGGAGTCTGTAGCAACAACTTTGATCTCGAAGAAGTTTTTCTTGTTACGGGAAACAATAGGTTCCATACTCTGCAATGTCGTGATTTCTCCGCTGTCTTTGTCGATATGGAAGAACTTTGAATCCACAGAAGAAGTGTCTAATTTGTACTGTATGAGAGAACTCTTTCCAAGATCAGCATCCTCGGCCTTGACAGTGAGGATTCGGGTAGTAGGTCCGGCTGTCGAGGAGACCCCGGCGAAGTAAACAGGCAAGTCCAGACCATTGGAGAAGACGAATCTAGGTGCGTTGTCGTTCGCATCGAGTACCGTAATTGAAACTAAGGCGAAATCAGTATGTTCTCCTGACGTTAAGGTAACATTGAGAAGGTATCTTTCCACTGTTTCCCTGTCCAACTGCATTTGGGTACGGAGTTCGCAGTTTCCATCAGCTCCAGGGGATACAGTAAATGCTCCTAAAACAAATTATGGTAAACATGTAAAATAAATAATACAAAAGTGGAAAGTAAATTTTTTAGCTATTGCGATGAAAGATAACGAACCTCGGTAGTTTCCGGAGATGATATTGCACATGATGAACCGGGTATCAGTGGGTTTGTTCAGTGCAGTAAGAACTTGTACAAGATGTGGTGGACGAACAGCTTCAGAAATTGAAGCTCTGAAAAATTGTTGAATAAGATTTTGAAAAATCGTTCGAGTATGAAAATGAGTGAATCAATAAATTTTTAAAATTGTATTTCCAAGGTAAAAGAAAATCTTACGTGTAGTTGCGAAGAGAAAATTGAATAGCACCAGTTTCTGGAAGAGAGCTGGGAATCACGGCCTTCGGGATGACCTCGGATTCAGAAGGCTCGACATCAATAGTGACGACGGCCTGAGTGGATTGACTGGGATCTCCTTCATCAGATGCTTCGACTCGGAGCTGGAAACGAAGGATAACAAAAATTACACGAAATTTCGAAACATACAGTAACTTGGTTTCCGACGAATTCCTTGATATCTCTGTTGAGAGTTATCAACCCATTGTCGGAGTTGACAGAGAAGTATTTCTCCATTCCATCGTTGGTGACCAGACGGTAATGGATTTTGTTGTTCGGTTCCTAAAAAATCATTTAATAATTCCAAAAATTGTAATTTCAGAGATACTTAATATTCCGAAAATTAACTTACATCCCGGTCTTGATCGAAAGCCGCCACTTGTCCGATGATGGTTCCTGGCTCTGTGTTAGCATTAACAGCGAAGGCATAATTGTTGGTTTCGAAGTTAGGGATCCAATCATTGACGTCGATGACCTTAACAGTGATAGTAGCACTATGAGGGAGTGTATCATCCATAGCCAAAGCCGCAGACTCCGCAGTTCCAATTCTGACAACATATTCTTGATCAGATTCAGCATCCAGAGCTTTCAACAAAGTCAAAGTTCCAGTAAAGCTGCTCACAGAAAATAAGGATGGATCTCCGGCTTGCATGACGTACGTGATAGTCCCGGATTGTCCGTCTGGATAATGAGCTTCTACTGTAGCCAATTCTAGTTCGCTTTCGTTTTCCTCCACCATGACACTCAAGATGGGGATCGAGAACACTGGAGCGATTCTCTGAGCAGGGGTGGAAGGACGGGGTCGAGGAGCCTCCGGAGGAGGGGCAGGGAAAGGAATCGTCGGAAGTGGCAGTTTCGTTACTCCAGCTGCAGTAGGTTTCAAAGAAGAATAAGTCTTCGATTGAGTTATCCAGTTCGTTGTCGGGATGGGGTGAGGATAAGAGGACACTCCGGAACCTTGAGGAGACCCGTTCCCCATGGGGGGCAAAGTCGCTCTCGTGAATATCGTCGAGGACAGTTTGTTGTCTATTTCTATTTCTTCTCCAGAGTAGTTTGTAACCTTAAACAAATGTTCTAGTTTCAATGAGAAAATAATAACATACCTCATTCGGATTAGCTGTGGCTTGTGTGATGAAAGTTCCGTCAACAGTTATGGCAACCACACTTCTGGATTCCAAAGGAGGATCTCCATGGTCAGTAGCAATTACGGTAACTTTGTGGTCACCAAAGTGCTCGGTAGTGAATTCTCCGTTGATGGACACTTCTCCCTGGGGATTGATCGTGAAAAGTCTGTTCATAGGAGGAATAATCCTCAAAGTGACCCTTCCGTTGTCCGCGCTATCGATATCTCGAATCCGAAGTCTTCCCACAACCATGTCTGGACCGAATTCGTTCATATTGTCGATGCTGAGATGAAGTTTAATGGGCTGGGGATCGAGGAATTCCGGAGCATTATCGTTCACGTCGGTGACGGCCACTTGGAGGATAGTCCAATAAAGAGCTTGGTCGGGGAACTTGGATCTGGCCTCGATTTGGAGGGTGTACATGTCATTCTGTTCTCTATCAAATTCGGATACTGTGGTGATTTTGCCTCTGAAAAAGTGGCTTTAGTTTTAATTTCAAATAAATTTAAATTTACGTTTCTTCTTCGATAGCGAATTTCCCTTCCTGGTTACCATCGGCAATGAGGAAATAAACCTTGGACCTTGTATCGTCGTCTCCGAGGACAGCTACGATAGCTCTAGGAGGGGTGGCTTCGTTGATCTCCGTCACCAGGGTCTGTACAGGTTCCGTGGTCTCCTCAATGGTCGTTCTTCTGAGTCCAGGAGAAGTGAAAGGAACGATGGGCAACAAGGGAGCTGGGGTGATGGAGTTGTCTGTAAGGACTGAGGAAATCGGTCGAGGAAGAATAGTCTGAGGGAAAGGTGGAACAACGGCTCCGGTGATCGGTTGAGGAGAAACCACACTTTGACCTGCAGTTACTGCTGCTGCTCCTGCGGCAGCCCCTAGAGAAGCCCCTAGATGAGCAGCAGAATAAGGATCGAATTCTTCGTCTGTAGCTGTAACTAGAATGACTGTTTTCCCCATCAATCCACCTCCGTCCATGGCTTCCAGAAGTACTTGGTACTGTTCCCCGGGATTCAATGGACCAGTAGCTTTTAGTTCATTCGTGTTTTCGTCATATCTGAAGGCTTGATAAGGAGCTCCTGTGACTTGTCCGATCCTGTAGGTGATCTTCCCGAACTTTCCAGCATCCAAATCCGTGGCCTTCAGCTTCATCACAATTCTCTCTGTCGGGTCACTCGCAGTGACGTTCGCAGTATACAGAGGAGATGAAAAAGTCGGGGGGTTGTCGTTGACGTCGATGATATGGATTGTGACAGAGATAGGTTCGGAACTTCGAGGGGGTTCTGTATCGACTTCTCTCGCTTGAACATGGAGCTGGTAAGTTGAAGAACCCACGTCGGCGTCAATATCGGGATCATTTAAGTACAGATATCCACGTTGATCAACAGCAAACTTCTCTGCTCCGTATCCTGTCAAGACGTATTGATAAATCGCTGGAGGCATTCCTGGTTGCTGAAAAACATCTTTTATTCACTTTCAGTTTTTGAAAAAAATACCAAATCAAGATCTTCGACAAGAATCTGCAAAGAATCCGCATGAAGCGATGGGGAAATCCTCACGGTCGTCCCGATTTCGGACAATTCAGGCAAGTAACCTTCTGTTGATTTTACCTAAAATGAAAGATTTATTTCTTTAATTTAAATTTTTCCTGACCTTGAGCACCGGTGGATATAAAGAAGGAGTTGGCGTTTTTGATTCATCTGCTTGAGTTTGACCCGTATTATTAGCAGAAATAATAGATAAATAAAAGTAAATAAAAAGAAGAACAGGCCATTTTTGGCAGTAATGCCACCTCACGTTCGGCATCCTCATTCTGGGATACTGTATGTACTCTTGAATAGAAAATGTTTCCAAAGTAAATCTGATTCACTGTAGATCAGGGTCCAGGTTCCGAAAAACACTTGGGATTATCCAACATTCCTTGCCAGTGAAAACTAAAAATTTCATCCATGTAGTTTTTTTATTTTTTGGCCCCGCGACGTATCCCTGATCCCCCGATATTTCCTCAAAGTACTGTGTAATTCGCTACAATAGGACTAATGAGCGAGGAAATGCTTTCACAATTTGCTTTCAATCTCGCCACTTTTGGACTAAACAAGTCGATGGGGACGAGGTAGCCACCGAGAGACCCAACGGAACGAGAAGTTGATTTAGGTAAACAGGAGATGAAAACGGTCACTCGCGATCGTCAGTTAGTTTTGCGGCAAGGATCAACTTGACAAGCAGCTCAGTCCAGGTCGCCGTACTGGTCACTCATCGAATTTTTGGTTCACGTCAAGGAGGATTTGGTCAAAGTGCGCGAACGACCGACCGGACTTCGACGAAGGAACTCTCGACGAAAGTGAAGGAATATTATTTAATTTGTCAACGAAAAAGAAAAGTATACGAGGAGAGGTTGATTAAAGCTACATTAAGTTCGATTTCGAAATTAGATCAGAGGACACTTGAATATATACGAAGCAAAATTCCAAACATTTTCTTCTCTAAAGTAAAAAGGAATTTCATATTTTAGGCTTTCAATGAAATGAAAAGTCCAGAAATAAATTTACTTTCTCATGAAAATAGCTCCTTAAAAATTCCTTTGAAAAATGGTTAAAATTTCGGTCGAAAAAATTAATTTTAAAAAATGTCTCGAGGAATTTTACAAAAACGTGACGAAAATTATGTTAGAGAATTCAAAGATAGACATAATTTTTTAAGGTATCTAATTCTCCAAAAAGATCAAACTTTTGTTTCCAAAAATCCTTCAATTGAAAAATGAATTTAATTTTTTTTACAAAATAATTCCCTCAAAAAGTTCTTGTAAAAAAATGACCAAAGTCGTGCCCCAACAGTCAAACATAAAAAATCAAAACATCGGTCCGCGAGAGTTCTCGACAAGCGGGAGATCCAAATGGACAAAACGTCTACGCTTCGGGGAAAAAGAAACCTTCGTCAAAGTACACTTTAACAAAAGTCTAAAAAAGTGAAAATACGATATGGAATATTACTTAGATGAAATTTGGAATCGGTTTTCGGAAATCCACTCATAGGAACTGTCAGATGGAAGAACTGGTCAAAGGTTCATTCAACCTCGAATTTCGCGATTTTCCAAAAGAAAAAAGAACAAAGTATTTCCAAGGAAAGCCCGAAGGTGAGGAAGAAGAAAGCAGGACCTAATCCCTGACCGCCGAGCTCGAGATCATGAAAGCAAGCCGCTTGAACCTCGAAAGAAGATTATTTTCCCTCTGGCATCCGATCAAGGAAAACTTGTTTTCCTCCAATGTCGTAAATTAGGGAAAAATGCAGAAAAAGTCCATCTTGTTGTGGTAAAATAATGGGACAAGTAATATCAACTTAATGAAAACAAAGGTCAAGAAGGACAAAGCGAGTTGTTTGGTGAAGTGGATAGAAGCTGTTTTTTGAATAAATCCTTGAGGACAGTCAAGCCCGAGGGACCATGTACAAATACTCACAAGTACTCGAAAGAATCAGAATACCTTTTTGAACCTCGAGAGACTCTCAAAAACTGATCAACATAGATTAACAAATGACTCAGTGATATTTTGAAATAAAGTAATCCAAAAATAAATGATCAAGATAAAGTTACAAATTCGAAAGAGATTTTTCACGTCTTTGAAATCCCGAAGCCAAAGCACGATAATTCTCAAATTTCTCTTTTTTTTTTAATTCCGAGAAGCTAGGGGGTGGAGGACATAGGTTGGATGGTAGAGATATGGGTAGAGGGACAGAATAAGGGGTGGTGGGCACAGGGACAGAGTTGGGGAAACTGCCCCTCTTTAGTCACACCTGTGCGATACGGGAAGAGTTCTCAAAAGGTGAAAATCGAAAACTCTTGCCAGTAGCCTTTTTCGATAAAGAACGCACGAGGTAAAATTCAATGATCCGTCGATCCGAGCTATGCGTGTCTTTCCTTCACGCGTCCATCGACGACTAATTTTTGTCGATAAATGGTGACCATCGAGGACACCTTGAAAAAAGCAGCCAAACCTTTCAATAATCAATGTGAAGACGGTTCTTAGCCAGTGACTACGAAAAGGTTTTCTGTCGAGGAATGGACAAGAAACAATTCTAACAAAAATCGGGTTTGGTGGAAAGATTAAAGAAAATATTTGGATTACGATACTTGAAGCAAATATATTTTTATCCATGGAGGATAATTTCTGTCAGTTTATATTTTTTAAACCGGAAACGAGACAAAGTGGAGTTCGGTCAATCTAGTGTCCAGTGGACAGTCCCAGATTCTTGGCAAACAAAAGCGGTTCTCACAGAACCGCCCCGTTGGTCTCGTCGAATTCCTATATTTCCTCCACTTCCCCTGTTCCCCGAATGGAGAAGTAGAAAAACAGAAAAATAGTAACAGTGCAAACTGTACTTATTTGCCTTCCTAAAACAATTGAGAAGAAAAACTCAATGTTCAATCAGTTGTATGGTTTAAAAAATATATTCCGATTTTTAAAAATCAAGAAAATATTTGGAGAAAATAAAAAGGATCTTCGATCAAAAGTGAAATGGGAACCGAGGACAATTTAGCAACAATTGCGCGAAAATTTTGTTGTTCTCCCGAAACACCTTCAATGAATGGAGAATCTTGCAGAACATGACGCGACAATGGGACCAGGGCTTCTCCCCCGATTGGAAGTCCATGACATGAAAGTCTTCGGACTTCTCCCTCGATTGGGAACTTCTGATCAAAAAATTTGGAACTGAAAGCTTCTGATTAAAAATTCACCAAGTCTTTACTCCGATTGGAAGTTCCTCACCGGATAATTTAAGATGGGAAGTAAAAGTGGGCTTTTCTTCAAATTAGTAGTTCACACTACATTATTTGATCGAATTTAAGTTGCTCGTGTTTGGCGGATTACTAATTACGAATGACCAATAAGAGGATTTTCGGAATTAATTTGTCTTTTCTTTTCGAAATTGAGTGAAGCAGTTATAAAAAATTAATCATTTGATTTTGCTTTTTTTCCAAACCATTCACATGAGGAAGCTGGATCCAGTGACGATTGAGTCTGAGCCGTCATTTTGCTCTCAATCGGTCGATAGGAAGACAGTTGTTCGAGAATAAGGAAGATACATGGGGGCAAAAACTCACTATAGAGCTGTGGATATGTGGATTTGTGGATTATAGCTCTTTGGGTGTGTGAGGGTATAGACCTGTGGACGAGCGTCCTGAAAGGCGGTCTCATCAAATGGCAGAAATTTTTTCGTGGATTTGTCCAGACCACAGGACTCTTCCCGAAGCAAAAGGAACTCCAACTTGTGAAATTAATCCTTGAGTAATGAACCGTTGTTTTTATTTCTTGGATATTTTGTTCGATGATCCAAAAATAACAATTTTTTATTTGTCAAGATGTCTAATGTAATGTGTAACATAATTCGTTGAAATTTCTTGCACAATATCTGTGAAACCTGATCCCCGTCCTTTCGTCACGGTGGTCAAATCACTTGACAACCCTCGGGATCCGATTAGCAGTTTTCTGGATCATTATCTTTCTGTCTGAACTTAGCCAAGTCGAGTAAACACGGATCAAAGATGATTATCACCTCTTCCTATTTCCTCATCCCCTTCGTATTTTCTCATCCGTAGCTCTACTTTCCCTTACTCCTATTCTCACTTTCTCCCTATCCCCACTTTCACATCTCCATTCCCCCTATTCTCCCTTCCTCCCTTCTCCCCCCATCATGAGGGAGTTATTGACATTTTTAAGTACTTTAAACTATTCCTGTCCCTGATCTGTCGATCAAATGTGATTTTTAAAATAGATTTTTTGCTTGTTTCTTAAATTCAAATTCATATGAATCTTATTGTGTTTGCGTTGTCTCTCAACTTGCGGCTTGATCAAATTAAATCTTGAATGCAAAGGTTATTTACCGGGACGAAATCCATCATCATTAAGTCTCTGCTGTTTCAGTTGACAATAGTCAGGCACTCGATCCAGTACACGTCGAAATAAAACTTATCCGATCGTCTGGATTCGATCCGACTTTATTTTAAAGTAATATTTTTGTTTGTATTTTTTTCTGAAAAATGAAACCTACTCCTCCAGATTCCTCCGTCACTATGAGAAGACCTTCTAGCTCATCTGTTCGTCGGCAATCTATCGTCGAAGCTGCCGAAGCTCATTTCGACAAAAATACAATTATTCTTTGTGGTAATTTTCTTCCGACGAAAATTAAAAAGCACGACTTTTCAGTTAATGTCTTAATTCTAATGGTCCTCATGGGGATCCTCTACATGGTCGCCACTTCCGCAATGAATGTCGGCGGATATTCAATCAAAGATGAACATTAGCCAGATCGAGTTTTTCGGTTGTTCCGTCCGGAAGGAATTTAGAAAAATTAATTCTATATAACGAGGATTCTAGGAGATTCTGGAAAATTATTTCGAAACAATTTAGTAAAAATATTTTTTCGTAATGAATATTCCGGGAGATTGTTTCGGGAAAATTTTAAAAATGATTCTTTATAACAAGGATCCTGGAATATCATTTTGGAAAAATTTAGTAAAAATATTCTTTATAGATTTGAATTTTGAAATCGAAATCCGGAAATTCCAGGAGTTTCCAGAAAATCCTGAGAATTCACGTTACCTTCGTAATTTTTTTTCCTAAAATAATGTGATTTTACTCTCTTACTGCCTATTTTCGGGCATTGTTGTTTTCATTACGGTAATGATCCGATTGTCTTCAAGAATTCATTTTTACAAAGATCAAAACCGGTTTAACTTTGTTTTATTTCAAATTAAAAAGTAAATTGAAAAACATTATCTAAAGGGGTTAACAATTCCTCTGACCAAGGTTTCTTTGCCTTTGCTGAGCCAAAACCCGCATTTAGGACACTCAAAGTTAGGGTCGTAACAGTAAAGACAAAAAACGTGTCCACATTCCTTCAGGATATCGGCGTCTTCGTTGCGGACTGGCACGATCGCGGGGCTTTCGCATCGATTGCAGATCAAAGGTGAAAACGGTTTCATATCCAGTTTCATTTTCGTGGATTTCGAAAGTCTCGAAGCTCTCCGTGTCCTCCACCGAGTCCACAGCTGACGGGTTGTTTGGGCTAACGGCAGGATCAACAACAAAACGTCTCTATAGCTGTGCCACAAGAGCTCTCGGTTCAGTGTCGTGAAGCTCATCAGACCTGGAGATAAATATGTTTTAAAAATACGAGTTTAAACTCTTTAAATTTCATATCTTAAAAACATCCCTTAAGTTTTCCAGCTCGTATAACACTATTTAAAAGTACTGTTTTGAATTTTGAATTCGTATCTCTAAGAAAATGGCATCATCTTTAAGCTCTTAAAGTTCATGTTTTTAAAAGCAGTCATTTCAACTTTATGACGTTTACGTTTTGAAGAGATAGAAATATTTTTAAGTTATCCAGAATAATACCTAATGTCGGAGGACTCGTGTATTCCGTCTTCAGCCTGAGGACCCTTTCCCAGATAGAAGAATATCCTCCTGTTCTCAAAAAATTCAAGTGGTGAAGAAATTCCAAGAATTTCCCGAAGTTGATGATTTTTTGTAGTTGTTCTTTTTTCCTTTGATCTCGGATTCGATCGATGATTTTCTTCGAGAAATAAGGCAAGAAAACGACTAAAACAAAGTGCAAAACAATAACCCGTCGAGGATAGGTCCTGTAAGCCACGTCCATCATCTGTTGGCCCGGAGAATATCCTTTCAAAAATCGGTAGCTCCACAAGATCCCGGATAAAATTAATCCCGCTTCTTCTCTGTACTTTTCCCAGAAAATAGTAAAGGACACAGGAAGTTCGGAAACAAGCTCATTTAGTTGTTTATCGAGGAAAGTTTGGATTTCGTTGTCCAAAATATGGGAATCCAACTGAACCACCCTGAGGGCAGGGGCTCCGCAGGTCTGGACTTCCGGAAGCACCTGGAAATATTTGGAAAAATAGGAAATATACATATTTGGAAAAAACAATGAGAACCAGTTGGATTTTTCGGAGACATGTACATGTACATCTTTTGTAGTCTTATCGACCAATCTCGAGGAGAAAATTTCTTGTACCAAGTGGATGGGGAAATTTGATTTTGAACCAAAAGTTATTTTTTCACTTTCATTTCGGTATTCACGGCTTCTGTAGGACCCTGATAGAGTACGGTGAGGAGTCGACGACAATCTGGGAATTTATTTTTTAATTCAGGAATTATATAAAGGGAAATATGAAATAAATTAATGTATTTTTGGGTTTTTCGAAACGAAAATCAGAGAAAAATAAGAAATTTTAGTTCAAAATAATCGGGATTGATAGATACTTGATAAAATCGAATTGTATTCCCTTCTTTATTTTTAGTTGGATAATTTTCGATCCAATTCGCAAATTTGTCGATTCTCTTCGGATTTTTTTCCTTGTAATTCTAAATAGCTTTTAATTTCGAGATTGCTGGTGCTTCTGCATGTAGATATTTATTATGAGGTGGAGGAAAAATAAGTTATGGAGGGTTGTTGGGTTTTAAGAAAGTTGTGAAACACAGGGAGCGGACATGTTTGTTAGGACAGAGTTCCCTTTCAACTGCGAGAGGAATGACTGGCAGAGAGACGGGTGAAGTCCCGCAGGGGTTGGCGGAAGGCGAGGCCCAAGTGGCGCAATGGCTAGCGCGTTTGGTTTCTACCCAA